>JACEEZ010011597.1:277500-280000 GCA_016584305.1 Chionoecetes opilio
TCTCTCTCCTGCTTGTGTGTGAACCTGGAACGAATTTTTGATGAAGGTTCCCGAAAATCATTCTTGGGAAAAATTTTTGGAGGCTCAATATTTTTTCGAGTTTACTGCTTCGTCCATCACGTGGCGGTGCTCCTTGGCGGGAATACGGGAGCAAGGAGGAAAGGTGAGCTAGGTGGGAAAGGAAGGAAGGGAAGGGAAAGAAAAGGAAGGGAAGATGAGGGAAGAGAGATACGGAATGAAAAACTGTGAGAGAAAGTAAGGATACACGCGTTAAGGAAAAGGAGGGAAATATATTTACATGGAAATAATAACTAAGAGAGAGAGAGAGAAAAAAAATAAACATGTGAAAGCAGTGAAAAATAATCAGGAAAAGGACAGGAAATGCAAAGCGAAAAAAAACTGAAGAAAGGAAAGAAAACACGAAAAGAGAACATTTTGAAAATACTTGAACATTTGGAATCAATGAAGAAGGTGTTTGAGAGAGAGAGAGAGAGAGAGAGAGAGAGAGAGAGAGAGAGAGAGAGAGAGAGAGAGAGAGAGAGAGAGAGAGAGAGAGAGAGAGAGAGAGAGAGAGATAGGAGTGGAAGACAGTGAAAAGGTAAGTTTAAGTTATGGGGGAATGGGCGAGACAGAGAGAAAAAGGGGTTGTGTTAGGGGAGTTGAGGGAGGAGGTGAAGGTGTTTGGGGGGCGAGATGCGAGCTAGGTGACGTGGGCAGGTGTCTCCACAAACCTAGCAATTACCACCGTGTAAAGGTGAGTTCCGGCTACCTGCAGGTATCCTTAGGGTCCGGTCTTTTTTTTCCATAACCATTTCCTTATTGTCATTTTCGATTTTTCTGCCTACTTCCTTCTTCTTAAATCTCCATCTTTCTTCCCTCCTTCCTCCCTCTTAATTTCCTTTAAGAGGGAGGAAGTGCTTCGAGTTTTCTCCTCAAGTGACAACAATAAACAACAGATTAAAACTGAATGGTCCACGTTTCATCACAGATCACCTTAAAAAATATTTCAATGTCAAATGTTGTTAATCGGTGGAACAAATTGCCAGCAAATGTTGTCGAAGATGAATAACTACATTTAAAAACAGACTGGACGCGTATTGTAAAGTAAATGATATTGATACTTTATTATTGATTATTAATATTTGATTGGGTTTTGATAAAGCCCCGAATTTATATTATTAACATTCCCCGGATTGATTAGTCTTAGTAGTACAGTAGTTTTAGTTAGCATACTTCATTCCTCTCATTCTTTACTATGAAACTTTTTATGTTCCTACCCTCTTTAGGGGCATGGTATCCTTTCCCAGCTGTTCTCTCACAGGTTACATGTAGTTTGTTCGTTAGTAGTATGTAGTTCAGCAGATACCCTCGTTATAGACCAATAGGTCCCTGGTATCTGTCCTATATGTATTCCTATATATTACCCTTTTTCCTTATGTTCACCTCGTACAAGACGAAATTTTCATATTTTTTTTATATGATGTTTCTTTTTATTATAGTTTTTTCTTTACATTTTTTTTTGTATGCTACGCTCCTTGAGATTTTATAATTTTCCCTTAATGTTTTTAAATTTTTCCCTATGTTTGCTGTATTTTACTTCCCTCCATTTTCCTTTCTTTTTTTCTTCCTTTTTTCCATAAGTGTTTCTTCCTCCCTTTCTTTCTCTCCTTCTTCCTTATCATTCCCAACGATGTTACTTCCTTCAGGCTAACCTTTCTTTCCTCCCCATCCGTTCCTTGCCTTCCCTCCCTTCCCTTCTTTTCCCTCCCTTCCCTTCCCTCCCTTCCCTTCCCTTCCCTTCCCTTCCCTTCCCTCTCCTCCCTCCCTTAAGCAGTCTGGGTGTGTCACTCCCGCGGTAATTACCTAGAAAACAAACAGGTAAAATTACACCTGAGGGTTTTTTTCTCTTCCTCGCTTTCATGACCCTCATGTACATTTTAGGGTTCCGTTTTTAGAGGTATAAATCACTAGATGCCTTAATTACCGCCCTTAGGGCTACCTGGCCACCCTGGCCTCATGGCTACCTGGCGTCATGGCTACCTGGTTTTTATCTCTGTGACTCTTCTGTTCTCTGACGTGTAATGAATGACGCGCTGATGTTATCTTCATCTTGTCTTGACTACCATGATTTTGTTTATTTTTTTATGTATCGTTACCAGATGTTATTGTCCAAGCTCGCTTCGCTCGCTTGGACACCTATTTCAGCCGAAATCAGGTGTCATATAGGCTTGTAAAATGTTTCCACGAATTCTTCTTCTTCTTCTTCTTGTGACTACTTTTGTAGGGAGCGGGTATACAGGCGTAAAGGAAGAAATTTGGCACAAAAGGTTATATTTCGTCTCTTAACTCATTGTCCAAGCGAGCGAAGCGAGTTTTTAGGATTTATGCTAAAATTCGTAATATATTGTGCCTGGCGACATTAGTGCAGTGGCGAAAGTAGTCCATTAGTGTAGTGGAAATAATGTTTTCGACTCGTAGCCCTCACAATAACAGTGTCTGA
>JACEEZ010011599.1:0-93184 GCA_016584305.1 Chionoecetes opilio
GGAATACGTAGCTGGCCAAGGACCTCACTCTGTGGGGGCGCGATGGTAACACATTACCTGGCTGGTCCCTCACCTGCCCGGGGCATCTTAACCCTTGAAGGACCTTCCTCGCCCACTGACTTTTTGCCTGTCATATCTATCCTTTATATATATATATATATATATATATATATATATATATATATATATATATATATATATATATATATATATATAATATATATAATTGATTTTCTTATTTGGTACATCTTGATGTTTCAGGGTGACAAAGACACTCGTCATACTTGGGGTTGTTTATGCGCAACGTTTCGCCAAGGCACTTGGCATCATCAGGCTAAAAATAGTTAAAAATTTAATATATTGCAATGCTAAAAAGCGAACATCAAAAAAATTAATTCTAAGAAACAATAAAATATTCCTATATTATCTAAAATTACTAACTAATAAATAAAATATAATTTGTACTTAACGGACCTTGGTGTGTATGCTGTCTGAGTTGGTAGAGGACTGAATGAACACTAGTTTTGTGGGTGACATTTCAGCTTGTGTGGGGCGATCGAACCGAGAGTCGGGCAATCGAAACAGTGGTAGTCATTTGAGTATATGTAGTTGGTGTGAAATGACTTGGTTATTAAGATCAGGGGACAAATGCTTGATGTGTATAGCTTCTAATAATTTAGTGTCACTAGGGTAGTGTGCCTTGGATAGGATACTAAAGTCATTCATAGAAAAAGGGTGATCTAAATCATGTGAGTGTGAGCGGATTGCTCGACCCATTTCTTCACCTTCGTAATCTGCAATCCGCTCACTTGGTAAAAATAAATTAAAATTTTGAGTTAGGAAGATGTGACTTAAGTAGATCATTGAGTTTTTTCCGAATGGTGTAACTGAAAAAACTCAATGATCTACTTAAGTCACATCTTCCTAACTCAAAATTTAAATTTATTTTTACCAATTCCTTTACCTTAAGAACTCATTTCAAATATAAAGACTCTATACCTAAAGCCCTTATTTCTAACATAATTTACGAATTCAAATGTTCTAGCTGTAACGCTAGATACGTCGGCGAGACGACAAGGAATCTAACCCTTAGGCTTTCTGAGCATAAAGGTGTTTCTGCACGTACTGGTCGACCCATTTCTTCACCTTCGCAATCTGCAATCCGCTCACACTCACATGATTTAGACCACCCTTTTTCTATGAATGACTTTAGTACCCTATCCAAGGCACACTACCCTAGTGACACTAAATTATTAGAAGCTATACACATCAAGCATTTGTCCCCTGATCTTAATAACCAAGTCATTTCACACCAACTACATATACTCAAATGACTACCACTGTTTCGATTGCCCGACTCTCGGTTCGATCGCCCCACACAAGCTGAAATGCCACCCACGAAACTAGTGTTCATTCAGTCCTCTACCAACTCAGACAGCATACACACCAAGGTCCGTTAAGTACAAATTATATTTTATTTATTAGTTAGTAATTTTAGATAATATAGGAATATTTTATTGTTTCTTAGAATTAATTTTTTAGATGTTCGCTTTTTAGCATTGCAATATATTAAATTTATATATATATATATATATACGCACACACACACATTCATGAATAATACAAACGTTGATGTGATCGGAATTCCGGCTGGGTTGTGAGTCTTAAGGAAGCATTGGTGGAGTGTTTGTTGAGTGTTGAGCGTTTTGACCTTGTATTGTGTTATCGAAGGTCACATCGTTCACTGAGGGCAAATATTGACGAGAGATAGAGAGATAGAGAGATAGAGAGAGAGAGAGAGAGAGAGAGAGAGAGAGAGAGAGAGAGAGAGAGAGAGAGAGAGAGAGAGAGAGAGAGAGAGAGAGAGAGAGAGAGAGAGAGAGAGAGAGAGAGAGAGAGAGATAATGACACAACTTGGCAACCTAATTTTAAGAGGAAAGCATGTGGTGTGGTTGTCATGGTAACGAGCAGCGTCCTGCGGGTAGATATTGTACTGCTGATCATTTAATTAAAAGATTATATATATATTACCCAACATACATAAAAAGAAAGAGAAAAATGCACTGGTTAAATGTATAGAGAAAAATGTTCTTGTATTGAGAGATTTATAGTTGTCCACATATTTTTGAGACGACACTATGGCCACCTGGTGAGAGGTGAGGTGAACTGCAAATAGTGATAAGTCGAATTGAAAAGAAGAAGCGTGCGCTGGCGATACATCTGTCACTTTCCGGGCGGGCCAGAAGTGCATCGTCGGAAATTGATAAGACCAAGTTGGAGGCAGAGGATGGCGTGGAAGTGTTATTGAAGAGACTGGATGATGTGTTTTTGGTCGATGAAGGAAGAAGGAAATTTGCAGCATTTGAGGCTTTATATAGCCTACGGAGAAAAGAGAGAGCAGAGATTAAGGACTTTGTGTCAGAGTTTGAACATACGTACCATGGTGTTACAAAGCAGGGATTGAAGCTTGATGATTCGGTGTTGGCCTTCATGTTATTGGCTTCATGTTTGTTAGAGGAAAGAGAGAAGCAATTAGTCATGTCAGCAACACAGGTGGTTACATACGATAATATGAAGGCGACGCTCAACCGAAATTTTCGAGTGGTGCGAAGGGACCGAGCGCCCACATACAGATAAAATCAGAACCTTTATTGTGGGAAATGAGGGCACTGTTGGTGAAAGTGAGGAAGCCCTGTATGTGGGCGGAACCAGTCGAGGTAGACGTGGTTGGCGGGGACCGCAAGGCTATGCCCGTGGGCGTGGTAATAGTGGACGTCAAAGACAGGATAGGAGGAAGAAAAATCCTATGGGGGCATATGGTACAATATCCAAATGTGCTATTTGTGAATCGATATATCACTGGGCACGTGATTGCCCTGACGCCTACGAAAACAAAGGAGGCCATGGTGGGTACGTTGAGGAACCAGTGAACTTATTCGTGGGCTATGTGAATGATAAAGATAGCGAGGACAATTTATTGAAACTAGTGAGTGAATCAAAGGGGTGTGCCGTCCTTGATACAGGTTGTACAAACACTGTGTGTGGTTCACGTTGGCTCGAAGCGTATGTAAATGGGTTGACTGAATATGAGAGTGGACTTGTGAAAGAGGAATGTTCTAATTCCAGCTTCACATTTGGCAATGGTATTTCTGTGACTTCCTTCAAGAAAGTTACGTTTCCCTGTTGTATAGGGAATATGCGTGCCAATGTGACCTCTGATGTGGTGAACTGTAATTTACCATTGTTGCTGAGTAGATCGTCTATGAAAAGAGCCGAAATGATAATCAACTGTGAGACAAATCAAATCAAAGTGGGCGGAAAAAAGGGACGTCGTCAATCTACGTACATCATCGTCAGGACACTATCTGGTGCCGTTATCGGCATGACTAAACTGGGAAGTTAGTGTGTTGCCAGAAACTCCTATGGAGAAGTTTATACCTGGTCAATGTTACTTGAATGATATTAATTGATTATGATTTTTCATTTGATTACAACTTGAATTGAGAATTGAAAACTAGTCTTATGACTTCACTATGTGATTATAGTATGAACACTTCTCGCTGCGGAGAGTACTGAAATGGGGGATGAATTTAAGGGGAAGGGGTAGGAGTTTAGGTTAAGGGGAAAGGGTATGAGTTAAGGGGAAGTGCTGCCACCAGCTCAAGCGAGTAGTTCTCTGGGTTACTCCCTGGGCGCGTTTGAATAATATTAATATTAGATTTATCTTGGTAGTCGTGATTGATACGTGGAATTATACCGAGTAAGGCTGACTCTTTTGGAAGTGTGGGGAATTACTGTCCTAACGCAGAATAATCACCTGGTTTTTTTTTTTAATAAACACAAGAACTATATTTGAAAACATCATCCTATTTATTCATGCTGAAGTAGTATGTCTCTTGTTTGAGATCACAGACAAACATATAAGTGTTAATCCAACATCAGAAAACTCTCCATCCCAACACAGGAAAACTCTAATCTGATATAAGAAAAAAAACTTTACAATCTGATACGGGAAGCTCTCCCAGTGTAAAGAAGGTAAGCTCTGGTGAGCATTCACCTTCCTCTCTGAACCTTATTGATACATTATCCTTCACTTAGGTAATAGACCGCTGAATACTTATAATTATACATGGAAGATAATAGGGGGGAATATAAGAGTAAGAGTGTTGTGTGTGTCTCACTAAAAAACCATGTAGCGGGCCCTTTGCGTCAAGGCCAAGATGTCAGCCTGTGGAAGAGTGGGAGTGAGACTCCCGTTAATAATACTTATAAGGATGGGGCAGGCCTCCTTTACGTTAGTGAAAACTAAACATCGGTACCCATATTTGGAAATATAGATAACAATATTATAACAAGGAAAGGGGGGGGGGGAGAATAGGAGCGAACGTGGTACGTCTTACCTGTGGAAGAGTGGGAGTGAGACTGCCGCCTCTCGGGTTACCAAGAGCCCGCGGGAGAAAAGGGGAATGTTTGAATACCCTTAACTTGGCCTCTACTGAAGAGCTTATAACCCCGAAATAACTAATTAAATAATGAAACTCGTGTACCTAAGAAAGGGCTGCCTATAATACAGTCCTGTTACTTTGATATAGAAGAATTTAATATGTTTAATCCAATAACCGAGGAAAGGGTTATTGAAGTCCGTGTCCTGCATTCGAACGCGTCTTTTGAAGCGACAGGGTATGGAAGTTTGTATAGAAATTTGGTAGACTATCAATTTAGCGAATAACTTTCCTAACACATCCATGTATGACCGTGATCTTTCACTATGGGGACTATTTTGAAAGACATTAAGAATCTAGGAGTGTTCCTTGATTTGATAGGGTGAGGGGAAGATGAAAAGTTTTGAATCCATTAGTTATCACTGATCGCGAAATAAGTATCCCACGAATATTGACTCGCAACCGGAATGTCGGGGGGGGAGGGAGTGAGAGGAAAGGAAGGAAGGAAGAAAGAAATGGCGGGTAGGAAGGAAGGAAGATGACTCACCCGAGAAAACTAAAAGATTGAACTGCTTACGGGACATAACCCGGGAATTATATGATAATAATTCTCATCCTATCTCTCCTGAATAACGGGCATTACATTAGTATAGCTGAGGCACTCGTGGCACTCTACAAGGACGGGGACATCGAGAAGAGGGCCTTGAAACTTCATCGTCAGTTTGGACACCCTACAGCAGAAAAATTGAAGAAGCTTGTGAGAGATGCCGACATAAGGGACTCGAACCTGGAACGGAGGATTGATACAGTGACAAGTGACTGTGACGTGTGCAAACGGTTTAAGAAACCGAGCCCGAGACCAGTGGTGAGTGTCCCGTTGGCTAGCAGGTTTAACGAGGTGATTGCCATGGACCTTAAGTCGTGGGGCAAGAAGTATTTCTTGGTGATAGTGGACCTGTATACAAGATATTGTACATCTGTGGTTGTTCCAGACAAGAATGCAGGCACTATTATTCGGGGAATATTTCTCGGTTGGGTTGTGCTATTTGGTGCCCCAGGAAAAATCTTATCAGATAATGGCTGTGAATTTAATAATTCAGATATGAGGTCTCTAGGTGAGGCATTCAATGTTAAGATTATAACGACGGCAGCTGAAAGCCCTTGGAGTAATGGTGTTTGTGAGAGGCTCAATGCTGTGTTGGGAGGAATGGTAAGCAAGATTTTGGCGGATTGTCCTGGCTGTGATTTAGATGTTGCTCTGGCTTGGGCTGTGGCTGCCAGGAATGCACTGTCAACATTTTCGGGTTACTCGCCCAACCAGCTGGTATTTGGCCAGAACCCTGGGATTCCTGGAGCCTTTTATGATAATCTACCGGCGCTAGACGGCGAGGCCACACCTGCAGGTATAGTGAAGGATAACCTAAATGCACTTCACGCGGCACGGAGAGCATTTACCGTAGCGGAATCTAGTGAAAGGCTGACTAGAGCACTTCGTCATAATGTGAGAGACAGCGACCCGGAGACCTACACTACGGAGATGATGTTTACTACAAGCGTCTAGACAGTAATAAGTGGCGCGGACCTGGTACCATAATTGGGAAAGACGGAAAACAATTTTTAGTGAAGCACGGTGGAATGTGTGTTAGGGTGCACACATGTCGAATTGCCACGGCACCGACCAGTGTTGATCCTGCTGCATTTGTCAAAGAGGAAGATGTGTCTCAGCCAATACCAGTGCTCTGCGAGCCCTAGTGTGTGTGGTGATGGGGAAAATTGGATTCGGGGATTCAGACATGGACTCGGATGATGACGACCATCCTCGTGAAATTGTTGATGTTGTGGGTGAGGGGGCGCAGGTGGCTGTGGATGGCCACAACGGTGACGTTCGGCAGAACGGACACGGGGTGCGAGTGCCTCGGGTGTGTTGGCAATTCCTGTAGTGAGAGTTAAAGCGGGTCAAAGGATCAAGGGCGTTGAGAAGGCGAGTGGGTTGAGTGGTTTCTGGTAAAATTGTTAGTCGGGCGGGGAAGGCGACTGGTCGATACTCCAACTGCAAACAACATAAGAGTGACAAAGATGGTAACTTTAATTGGATGGATCTGGACAGAGATTTACTTTCATGGGAAACAGTGGACGAGGCGACAGAAATGCTTTTTGTTTTTAATACAGATGAGGTGGGGGGTGCTAAGGGAAAAAAAGAGATTGAGAATTGGAGGACCAAGGAGGTGTATGAAGAGGTGGAGAATGTGGGGTCAACAAGCTATATCTGTACGTTGGGTGGTCACAGAAAAGCTGAAGGGAAAGGGGAAAAGACAAATTGTGAAGGCCACGTTTGGTAGCAGGGTTTAAAGGGGACACCATGGGGCTGCAGAAGAACTCTCCACATGTTCAAAGGAGGCTGCCCGTTTGGCAATGGTACTCGCCTCAGCTAATGGTTTGGGTGTGCCACACAATGGACATACAAGCTGCGTCCCTCCAAGGGAAACAAAATAGAGCTTTGAAGTGTACCTGATACCCCCTTCCTGAGTTCGACAATGGTTTATTGTGGCGTCTGAGGAAGACGGGTGTATGGTTTGTGCGACGCGGCCAGACAATGGTACATGAGGGTGAAGGAACAGCTGATATGTCTCGGTGCCAAGATTTCGTCCCTGGACCTGCATTGTTTTCGTGGAGCCAACATGGTGGAACAGAGGGTATAAATATGCGTATATGTGGATGACTTTTTGTGGGCTGGTACTATGAACTTTGACCCAGCACGTCATAAAACAGTTGCGTAGGACCTTCCAAGTCGGGTCTTTCGATTCAGAGTGCTTTAAGTATGTGGGCTCAACGTAATTACCACAGAGGCGGCGGTATCACAACGACCAGTTCAGTATGGGGCATCGTTGAATCCGGTTGCCCTTAGCAAGCGTCGGGCGTTGGAGAAGACGAGTGATTTTTCAGGAAAGAGAGAAACAGGAATATCGTGGGTTGGTCGGGCAACTAAATTGGATGGCTACTCACACTCGCCCGGATATAGCGCTGATGTGTGCGAGCTGGGGTGTTTCAATTCCAAAGGCTACGGTGTCGACATATTGAGACTAAACAAGGTGGGTTGAGCGTGTGAAAACGGATAATGTTGGGTTGTTTATCCCGAGGATTAGACCTTAGATTGAGTGCCACATTGAGTGCTACGCTGACGCATCCCCTTTGCCAACCTGCAGGGACATGGATCTCAAGGGGGCTTTATTATCTTTCTGTGCGACACTAATAATGTACGGGGCCCTATTTACGGCAGTCAAGGGAAAAGTTCGACGGGTGGTCAATTCAACTCTTGCTGCTTTAGACCCTGGCACTTCTGGATGGTGCTAGTACTGCAGTGTATGTGGCCAGTATTCTGCAGGAGATCTCCGGATGTGGGAGGATCCCTATCAGATGTTTTGTGGACAACCGTAGCGTAGTGGAAGCCCCATACACCTATAAATTGGTGGACAACAAGCGTCTGAGGATTGATTTTATCAGTGCTTCGAGATATGTTGGGGTCAAGGGGAATTGAAGGAGGTAACGTGGGTGGAGACAAACGAAGCAACTCGCAGACTGCCTTACCAAGAAGGGCGCGTCGACTATGCGGCTGCGGGAGGCAATTAGTCGGGATTAGGTGTGACTTCATCCAGCAACATGTAGGGAGTGTAAATATGTTTTTATTGGTGAACATACAATTGTACATAGTTGTATGTACTAAAGGGACAGGCAAAGAAAGAAAGAAAAAAAATATAGCGAATGTGTAATATAGCGAGTGTGTTTTTTTGCACGTTCCTAGTTTATGCGCGGGCCGCCGCGGCGAAGAACCAATGGGAGACCGCCCTATACAGATGTCTCATGATGTCAAACACTAGGACACGTGACAAATTGAACCACGTGGGTCACTGGAGGGAAGAGGCAGCAGTCCCCCGCGCGCGGTGATGCAGTAGGTCCAGGATAATTAACACCCTTGATCAAGAAATCCGACGTAGGTTCAAAGGAGAAGATGGAGACAAGACAAGGGAAATATTATAGCTTCAAAGTTCATTGTGCCAAAGAATGGAAAGAGGTAGAGATAGCAAGACCCAATCAAGTTCCTGACAAACACAATGTGCAACTTTAGATATCAAAGAGTAGATAAACTGTTGACAGAATACAGGGTTCACTCATCTTTCATGGCCAGAAATGATTAAAGTCGGATCTTGCCGAGGCTTCAAAATGGCAAAGAATAAAAAAAAAAATTACAAAGGCCAAACTTTAAGTATTCTACAGTATATATCTATGGTTTCTTTTGTGGTTAACAGAAGGAGATTGAGTTTGTGATTGGGAGTCATTCATGAACAACTTTTGATGTGTGTGTGAACTGTGTCTTTGTTCACCGTGGCCCCAAATGATTATATGCTTTTTAGTATCTTTATTTTTTCCCCTAAATCATTCAAGTGTTATTTAGGTTTTTGAGATGTGGCTTCCCAATGCCAAATATATAATTTTATTCTTTATAATAGCTAGCTTGAAGCAATCCAAAGTCGAGTTCTTTTATGGCTACGGAATGGATTAGATAATCCAAAATTTGTTATTTAGTTCAGATTGTACCTATTTGCACCAGTACAAATTAATAAAGAGAACATTGCTTCAGTGTCATAAAATTAATCAATTTTAATGACTTTAAAATAATTATATAGCTATATGTGTGTTGCCGAATTTTGGGGTTTTAGATGGCTTTAAATGAATTACTGTATCTTTGACCGATACAAATGAAACCCCCACAAAAAATACCAGGTGTTGCCGGGGGTTTTAAATCTTTAAAGCGGATTTAAGAACNGAAACATGAAACGGGGAATAGATTAGCCAGGTTAGGCGCGGATGCCGCCTCCTTGTGTTGCGGATGAAGACGCCGCCGCCCAGCGGAGATGACTCAAAACATGGAGATATCACGCGTCCACTCATTGCACTTTCAGGCTTTCTATATAATTGATACACAAAAATAAATGGAAAATATGACTGCCAAGGTATAGTTAACATCTAGACATTCTTTACTGACAATATATATCATAGAATAACATTCCCATCGCCGCATTATTCAAGGCAGTAACACGGTCCTGTTGTGTACTCCACACAACTATGCACGGGCTGTCTTGAATAATAAGAATTTTGCATTATTTCCTAATTAAAGTACATTTCAAATGTATAAGTAAGGATCAAGACTGTGCATATTAAACATAAAAAATACTTCACCAAGGGTAAAGTGTCCTTCAAAGTGGTTGCTGACATAACCAGTCAGATAGGATGGCGAGTCGCCTCCTTTCTTATAACCTTGATGTAGACGGGACGGGGTGGAGCACATGGAGGCAGTCCCATACTACCTCCATGTGCTGGACGATGGAAGGGACTCCCAGTTATCCTACTGTACCATCATTTAATTAAAAGATTATATATATATATATATATATATATATATATATATATATATATATATTATATATATATATATATATATATATATATATATATATATATATATATATATATATATATATATATATATATATATATACAGGTTGAAGTTCCCAAACTCGGCATCCCAAGACTCGGCAACACCCAAAACTCGGCTATGGTTCCGGATTTTCCAAAACCCGGCGCGTAGTTGCCGGGTTGGCCGCTGGGTGCCACCACACTAGGCCGCTTGGTTTCTCCCGCCGATTTGTTTGTTGCTATTGTTCAGTGGTGTTGTGACTGTAGAGTTGTGTACACTGTTATTTTGTGTACTTCTACAGGTCTGTTATTGGTATTATGGCTCCCAAACGTCCAGGAACACCTACTGGTGCAAGTGAAAAGAAAAGGAAGAACAATGTGTTAACTATTTCTGAGAAAATTGAACCTTTTGAAGAAGTTCATGTGATTTTCATGCTTTTTTCCCCCTTAATATATCTACGTTCTAAAAGTCGGAAAATTCCATTACTCGGCTTGGCGCTGGTCCAGAGGTTGCCGAGTTTGGGAACTTCAACCTGTATATATATATATATATATATATATATATATATATATATATATATATATATATATATATATATATATATATATATATATATATATATATATATATATATATATATTACCCAACATACATTAAAAGAAAGAGAAAAACACACTGGTCAAAAGTATATAGAAAAATGTTCATGTATTGAGAGATTTAAAGTTGTCCACGTTTTTTTCTTCTAACCGGAGAACTCAGTAAGGACATCTGGCGGCTGAGACCATGAAATACAAACGCTGATATGTCCTATTGGCACAGTTGGTTAACGCGCCAAGTGGGTGCAAATCGGGTGTTAGCGTCGGTTCCAATCCGCGCGGGGCAAGGAAAAAGGAAATTATATATTTCTGAATTATGATTACCAGCCTGAGTCCTGTGTCTTTTGGAAAGACATACGGACGGGATTTCCAAAGGTAACTGTGGCCCAGGGCAATGTAAAGTGAATGTCGGGTCTAGACTTAAGCCCCCATGGAAGCATTACGTGGCTCCATCCTACGGCCACAGGCAAGTGTCTGTCAACAGGGCACCTCAGGACACTCCCCTGTGACCAAGACTGCCCCTTAGGAATCCCCCTCAGCATATCTGAACAGCAAGAAAGAGTAGAGAGAAGATAAGAAGTAAGAAGAACAAGAAGCCCCCCCTCCCTCATCACAGCCTGTTCCGGAGTGGCTTTAATATGGATTGACCTATAGGGCTACTAAGTACAGAATCATGGCAATGGAAATCATAGATGTTAATATAGCGAGTGTGTTAGCACGTTCATATGTTTATGCGCGCCCGCCGCGGCGGGAACCAATGGGAGACCGCCATATCATCAGACGTCTCATGATGTCATCACTGGTGATCACGTGACAAAGTTGACCACGTGGAGTCACAAGAGGGAAGAGGCAGTCAGTCCCCAGCGCGCGGTGAGTGCAGTAGTGTCCAGGATTATTAACATTGGTAGCAGAGCGTAGTTACACAACTGCACTAATGGCGTGTTCACTGAAGTGGCCTCCGAAATTGGAGCATGATGAAGAATACGAGATGTGGAAGGAGGATGTAGGTGTGTGGTGTAGACTGACCACAATTGAAAAGAAGAAGCGTGCGCTGGCAATACATCTGTCACTTTCCGGGCGGGCCAGAAGTGCATCGTCGGAAATTGATAAGACCAAGTTGGAGGCAGAGGATGGCGTGGAAGTGTTATTGAAGAGACTGGATGATGTGTTTTTGGTCGATGAAGGAAGAAGGAAATTTGCAGCATTTGAGGCTTTGTATAGCCTACGGAGAAAAGAGAGAGCAGAGATTAAGGACTTTGTGTCAGAGTTTGAACATACGTACCATGGTGTTACAAAGCAGGATTGAAGCTTGATGATTCGGTGTTTGGCCTTCATGTTATTGGCTTCATGTTTGTTAGAGGAAAGAGAGAAGCAATTAGTCATGTCAGCAACACAGGTGGTTACATACGATAATATGAAGGCGACGCTCAACCGAATATTTTCGAGTGGTGCGAAGGGATCGAGGGCCCACATACAGATAAAATCAGAACCTTTATTTGTGGGAAATGAGGGCACTGTTGGTGAAAGTGAGGAAGCCCTGTATGTGGGCGGAACCAGTCGAGGTAGACGTGGTTGGCGGGGACCGCAAGGCTATGCCCGTGGGCGTGGTAATAGTGGACGTCAAAGACAGGATAGGAGGAAGAAAAATCCTATGGGGGCATATGGTACAATATCCAAATGTGCTATTTGTGAATCGATATTCACTGGGCACGTGATTGGGCCCTGACGCCTACGAAAACAAGGAGGCCATGGTGGGTACGTTGAGGAACCAGTGAACTTATTCGTGGGCTATGTGAATGATAAAGATAGCGAGGACAATTTATTGAAACTAGTGAGTGAATCAAAGGGGTGTGCCGTCCTTGATACAGGTTGTACAAACACTGTGTGTGGTTCACGTTGGCTCGAAGCGTATGTAAATGGGTTGACTGAATATGAGCGTGGACTTGTGAAAGAGGAATGTTCTAATTCCAGCTTCACATTTGGCAATGGTATTTCTGTGACTTCCTTCAAGAAAGTTACGTTTCCCTGTTGTATAGGGAATATGCGTGCCAATGTGACCTCTGATGTGGTGAACTGTAATTTACCGTTGTTGCTGAGTAGATCGTCTATGAAAAGAGCCGAAATGATAATCAACTGTGAGACAATCAAGTCAAAGTGGGCGGAAAAGGGACGTCGTCAATCTACATACATCATCGTCAGGACACTATCTGGTGCCGTTATCGGCATGACTAAACTGGGAAGTTAATATAGCTGAGGCACTCGTGGCACTCTACAAGGACGGGGACATCGAGAAGAGGGCCTTGAAACTTCATCGTCAGTTTGGACACCCTACAGCAGAAAAATTGAAGAAGCTTGTGAGAGATGCCGACATAAGGGACTCGAACCTGGAACGGAGGATTGATACAGTGACAAGTGACTGTGACGTGTGCAAACGGTATAAGAAACCGAGCCCGAGACCAGTGGTGAGTGTCCCGTTGGCTAGCAGGTTTAACGAGGTGATTGCCATGGACCTTAAGGCGTGGGGCAAGAAGTATTTCTTGGTGATAGTGGACCTGTATACAAGATATTGTACATCTGTGGTTGTTCCAGACAAGAATGCAGGCACTATTATTCGGGGAATATTTCTCGGTTGGGTTGTGCTATTTGGTGCCCCAGGAAAAATCTTATCAGATAATGGCTGTGAATTTAATAATTCAGATATGAGGTCTCTAGGTGAGGCATTCAATGTTAAGATTATAACGACGGCAGCTGAAAGCCCTTGGAGTAATGGTGTTTGTGAGAGGCTCAATGCTGTGTTGGGAGGAATGGTAAGCAAGATTTTGGCGGATTGTCCTGGCTGTGATTTAGATGTTGCTCTGGCTTGGGCTGTGGCTGCCAGGAATGCACTGTCAACATTTTCAGGTTACTCGCCCAACCAGCTGGTATTTGGCCAGAACCCTGGGATTCCTGGAGCCTTTTATGATAATCTACCGGCGCTAGACGGCGAGGCCACACCTGCAGATATAGTGAAGGATAACCTGAATGCACTTCACGCGGCACGGAGAGCATTTACCGTAGCGGAATCTAGTGAAAGGCTGACTAGAGCACTTCGTCATAATGTGAGAGACAGCGACCCCGGAGACCTACACTACGGAGATGATGTTTACTACAAACGTCTAGACAGTAATAAGTGGCGCGGACCTGGTACCATAATTGGGAAAGACGGAAAACAATTTTTAGTGAAGCACGGTGGAATGTGTGTTAGGGTGCACACATTTCGCATTGCCACGGCACCGACCAGTGTTGATCCTGCTGCAGTGTCAAATGAGGAAGATGTGTCTCAGTCCAATACCAGTGCTCTGCGAGCTCCTAGTGTGCGTGGTGATGTGGAAATTGGATTCGGGGATTCAGACATGGACTCGGATGATGACGACCATCCTCGTGAAATTGTTGATGTTGTGGGTGAGGGGGCGCAGGTGGCTGTGGATGGCCACAACGGTGACGTTCGGCAGACGGACACGGGTGCGAGTGCCTCGGGTGTGTTGGCAATTCCTGTAGTGAGAGTTAAAGCGGGTCAAAGGATCAAGGGCGTTGAGAAAGCGAGTGGCGAGTGGATATCTGGTAAAATTGTTAGTCGGGCGGGGAAGGCGACTGATCGATACTCCAACTGCTACAACATTAAGAGTGACAAAGATGGTAACATTAATTGGATGGATCTGGACAGAGATTTTACGTCATGGGAAACAGTGGACGAGGCGACAGAAATGCTTGTGTTGTTTAATACAGATGAGGTGGTGTGTGCTAAGGAAAAAGAGATTGAGAATTGGAGGACCAAGGAGGTGTATGAAGAGGTGGAGAATGTGGGTCAACAAGCTATATCTGTACGTTGGGTGGTCACAGAAAAGCTGAAGGAAGGGAAGACTATTGTGAAGGCACGCTTGGTAGCCAGGGGCTTTGAGGAGGACACCATAGGGCTGCAGAAGAACTCTCCCACATGTTCAAAGGAGGCTGTCCGTTTGGCAATGGTACTCGCCTCAGCTAATGGTTGGGTGTGCCACACAATGGACATACAAGCTGCGTACCTCCAAGGGAACAAAATAGAGCGTGAAGTGTACCTGATACCTCCTCCTGAGTTCGACAATGGCTTATTGTGGCGTCTGAGGAAGACCGTGTATGGTTTGTGCGACGCGGCCAGACAATGGTACATGAGGGTGAAGGAACAGCTGATATGTCTCGGTGCCAAGATTTCGTCCCTGGACCCTGCATTGTTTTCGTGGAGCCAACATGGTGGAACAGAGGGTATCATATGCGTATATGTGGATGACTTCTTGTGGGCTGGTACTATGAACTTTGAGCAGCACGTCATAAAACAGTTGCGTAGGACCTTCCAAGTCGGGTCTTTCGATTCAGAGTGCTTTAAGTATGTGGGGCTCAACGTAGTTACCACAGAGGACGGCGGTATCACAATCGACCAGTTTCAGTATGGAGCATCGTTGAATCCGGTTGCCCTTAGCAAGCGTCGGGCGTTGGAGAAGACTAGTGATTTGTCAGAACGAGAGAAAACAGAATATCGTGGGTTGGTCGGGCAACTAAATTGGATGGCTACTCACACTCGCCCGGATATAGCGTTCGATGTGTGCGAGCTGAGTGTTTCAATTCCAAAGGCTACGGTGTCTGACATATTGAGACTAAACAAGGTGATTGAGCGTGTGAAAACGGATAATGTTGGGTTGTTTATCCCGAGGATTAGACCTTTAGATGAGTGCCACATTGAGTGCTACGCTGACGCATCCTTCGCCAACCTGCAGGGACATGGATCTCAAGGGGGCTTTATTATCTTTCTGTGCGACACTAATAATGTACGGGGCCCTATTTACTGGCAGTCAAGGAAGGTTCGACGGGTGGTCAATTCAACTCTTGCTGCTGAGACCCTGGCACTTCTGGATGGTGCTAGTACTGCGGTGTATGTGGCCAGTATTCTGCAGGAGATCTCCGGATGTGGGAGGATCCCTATCAGATGTTTTGTGGACAACCGTAGCGTAGTGGAAGCCCTATACACCTATAAATTGGTGGACAACAAGCGTCTGAGGATTGATATATCAGTGCTTCGAGATATGTTGGATCAAGGGGAATTGAAGGAGGTAACGTGGATGGAGACATCGAAGCAACTGGCAGACTGCCTTACCAAGAAGGGCGCGTCGACTATGCGGCTGCGGGAGGCAATTAGTCGGGATTAGGTGTTGACTGTCATCAGCAACATGTAGGGAGTGTAAATATGTGTATTGGTGAACATACAATTGTACGTAGTTGTATGTACTAAAGGAGACATGCAAAGAAAAGAAGAAAAAAAAAATATAGCGAATGTGTTAATATAGCGAGTGTGTTAGCACGTTCATATGTTTATGCGCGCCCGCCGCGGCGGGAACCAATGGGAGACCGCCATATCATCAGACGTCTCATGATGTCATCACTGGTGATCACGTGACAAAGTTGACCACGTGGAGTCACAAGAGGGAAGAGGCAGTCAGTCCCCAGCGCGCGGTGAGTGCAGTAGTGTCCAGGATTATTAACAATAGAGATAGATGTATGATTAGAGGCAAATAATATAAGCCTCCACCCTACACAACTGTCTCCAAGACATAGTGACAATACGCTATATCTACTAGATCTAGATCAGACTACAAGTGATCTAGAGATCTTCTTCATACTTGTAATACAAGTTGTGTAAGTTTAGAATCCCTGAGAATTTTTGTGGCCCGAATTTTAGGCTGGCCGTAAGGCACATGCCTTGTCTGCCTAATGGTTAATCCAGCACTGCAAACATGAACATGTAAGGCACATGCCTTGTCTGCCTAATGGTTAATCCAGCACTGCAAACATGAACCTGTAAGGCACATGCCTTGTCTGCCTAATGGTTAATCCAGCACTGCAAACATGAACATGTAAGGCACATGCCTTGTCTGCCTAATGGTTAATCCAGCACTGCAAACATGAACATGTAAGGCACATGCCTTGTCTGCCTAATGGTTAATCCAGCACTGCAAACATGAACATGTAAGGCACATGCCTTGTCTGCCTAATGGTTAATCCAGCACTGCAAACATGAACATGCTGATCAACTCACCTCAGTTTTAGCAGGCTTGTCTGATTTCAATTTGGAGGAATTTTTCAGCCTGGCAAAAGCAGAGATGTGCCATTTTTTCAAATGGGCTCGCAGGTTTGAGGTGCCTCCAGCGACCTTGACTGTTCTTGAACAGAGATTACATTCAGCCTCCTTGGATGAGGTTGAAGAAAAAAAATTCCATACTAAGCTCTTTTTCTTCACTGTGTCCTCCTGATACTCCCCTTGTGGACCATCAACCACCTAGAACAGTGAACATTAACAGAGGAATATAAATCACAATTTACTTACAAATACAAAATAGTCACAAACATGAACATGTTGATCAACTCACCTCAGTTTTAGCAGGCTTGCCTGATTTCGATTTGGAGGAATTCTTCAGCTGGTCATAATCTGACTTGTGCCATTTTTTCAAATGGGCTCGCAGGTTTGAGGTGCCTCTACCGACCTTGACTGTTTTTGAACAGGCATTACATTCAGCCTCCTTGGATGAGGTTGAAGAAAAAAAATTCCATACTAAGCTCTTTTTCTTCCCTGTGTCCTCTTCATACACCACAGACCACACCGTCCAGTCATCAGAGCACTGTTCAACAAGACAAATAGCAGTTACAGGCAGCACTGACACACACAAGTGCCCACCTTGGCAAGTGAGTGACTCAGGGTCCACAGACATTATAATGAACACATAAATACATAACATATGAATAACATAAAAATGGTCGGAATCCTGATGGAAAAAGGACAATTTAAGGTAAAAAAAAAAAAAGCGTTCATGCTTCTATTATATATACAAATAATAATGGCAAGTCACTTGAGGAGTGAAACTTGATTCTTGATAACCATAATGCCTTACAGGTACGTAGTATTTACCTAAACCTGTTGAATGTTTCAAGAGTATGGTGTTTCACCGCTGTTTTCCTCTCTGAAACGCGCCAAGTACTTCCTCACTGTTGCCTAGCCACACACAACAACTCCCTTACTTCTCTTGTTTGGTGGCCTGCCTCCTTTAAACCAATGATCTGAGCAATGCTTTCTTTGCTTAGTTCCTTGATAGGGGCAATAATAAAAATATAATACCACAATCACCACTGATAAATGCAAAACACAAGGCAGGGTCACGACTCACGGTATGTGGAGAGCACGGTAAAAGACCCAGATTCACTTATGGTGTGGGGTTGTTTCTCTGGCAGAGGTTTAGGCAAGCTTGTTGTGCTTCCTAAAAACCTTAAAGTGAATCAAGCTGTTTACCTGGAGCTGCTTTGTGAACATTTGCCAGATTCTTTCGAACTCACACGTGCCAGTGTGTTTCAACAGGACGGTGCTCCTGCTCACACTGCCAAATATGTCACTCAGTGGCTTGATGACTGCATGGTACCCTTCATAAAGAATTGGCCAGGTAACAGCCCGGACCTCAACCCAATTGAGAACCTCTGGCACGTGGTCAAGAAGGATCTGCCGGGGAAAGGCGTCAGCTCCATACCCAAGCTTGAGAAGGCCATCCGTGAGTCCTGGGCAAACATCTCGCCTGAACACCTAAGAAACCTAGCTCTTTCACTACCCCGACGTCTCCAAGCCGTGAAGAAGAGAAAAGGCCACCCAACCAAGTATTAAAAGGTAATTATAATACATTATTTTCTATAAATTTCCTTATGTATTGTTTGTTGTGCGGGGGCGGGAGCAGGGCGCCGCATACTTTTGACGAGTACTGTATATATATATATACAGGAAAACCTCGTTTATCCGGCACCCTCGGGGGGGAGCGCATGCCGGATAACTCATTTTGCCGTTGTTTTGAGAGTTACTCCTATGGAATCTCCCAAAATCCCATTTTTTTTCCTTTTTTTTTTCTTACACCACCAGGAACTGGCCAAGGGCACAACAAAAATGGGTAACACAAAGCCCGCTTAGTTGCCAGTCCCTATAAAGAAGACAGTAAGAGAATAAAATAAAAAAGAGGGGTGAGCCAATTTAGTTCGGGAGGTGTCTTGTTACTCTTCTTTTGAAAAGATTTAAGTCATAGGAAAGTGGAAAAATAGAAACAGGAAGAGAGTTCCAGAGTTTACCAGTGAAAGGGATGAAAGGGTTGCCAACCCTGCATACCCCACCAAATTTGAACTAAATTTCTGCAGATTTTCTCAGTTTTTGAAATAATGATACCTAATTACTGCCTGGGTTATCCTGCTGAGTGCCCCTTTCTACCCCGCACTCCTCGTCAGGATGGACAAGCCAGTCCTCGTGGGCGCACGCCAGCACCACGAACACTCTCCTCTCTTTTTTTTCACAGGATCTCTCTGACGGCTCAAGCTAGCCCGTGGTCCTCCCTGCTGGAGGCCCGGAGAAGAAGAAAAAAAAAAAAAAAAAAAAAAAAAAAAAAATGCCTGGGGCGATTAGTGCCGTTGTTTTGAATGCCGGTTAATGAGGTTCTCCTGTATATATATATATATATATATATATATATAATATATATATATATATATATATATATATATATATATATATATATATATATACAGGGAGGTCCCGTTATACGAGCATTCGATATACGAGAATCCGATGATAAAGAGATGTGTAAAATTAGGGTCTATTTCAATAACGAGATCGAAATCCATGATACGACATTCAAACTGGGGTGAGTAAAATTATCAAGTTCAAAATGCGCGCCCCACCCCCCGGGTGGCCATATTAAGCATATGGCGCGGCCTGACATTTAGGGGTAATTAGCAGGTGTGGGGGCTTCCAACCTTGGGACCGCAGTGAGGTCACCCCTAGCAAGGCATGACCTGAAGGGTAATTAAGCATATGGCGGGCCTGACCTTTAGGGGTAATTAGCAGGTGTGCGGCCCCAACCTTGGGACCACTACACTACCTTCTCTTGTATCATGCGCGTCCCCTACATTACAAAAGTTCTTTTTTGCTTGTTATGCATGTTTTTATGGGTTTTTCTAATGTGCAGTTTATGTTTTATTTTGTGTGCTATTTTCTCTTTCAGAATGGTTTTTCTACAATAGGTGTACAGTGTGGTAATATAGACCTGTGTGTTTGTTGTGTTCTATAGTTTATTTAGCTTGAAAAACATGTCTTTTTTTCTTTTCTGTTTTTTTAATTGATGGGGTCCGGGAAAAAAAACCAACCTTAATTTTTTTTTTTTTTNATTGAGCTCTTTTACAAAGATTACATAGGTATCCTCAACTGCTTTTTGTGACTGCACGCTTTTTTGGGATTTATTAACTTTTATTATTGGACCAGTAGAGGTTAAAGGTTAGGTTACGTTAGGTAAGGTTAGGTTAGGTTAGGTAAGGTAGCCACGGGTGCGCCTCCGTAACAAAAGCAATGCAGGTCACAAGAAGAGGAAGAGGGAGGCATTTTGTATACAAGGAGACATATTCTTCCTCCCACCTTGTTGTTGTTGATTGATTGATTGATTATAGTTTTAAGGCGCCACAATTGCGGGGTTATTGACGCCTGCTTACAAAAGATACATGTAAAGTAAAACTAAAAAACAAAATTTAAAATAGAATAAAAATATTGAAAATTACGAAATACATAAAAGAACAAAAGTCCATTAAAAACAATCATAAGTTAATATTAAAAACATCATAACTTGTTGAGAAGGCCAGCCTTCTCAATAAATGTATGGACTTCATGTCCCGGAGAGAAACACCTCTCTCCCAATGCCAGGGAGAGACGGTAGGCACCGTCCGACACGGCACGGAGAGCATTTACTGTAGCGGAATCTAGTGAAAGGCTGACTAGAGCACTTCGTCATAATGTGAGAGACAGCGACCCCGGAGACCTACACTACGGAGATGATGTTTACTACAAGCGTCTAGACAGTAATATGTGGCGCGGACCTGGTACCATAATTGGGAAAGACGGAAAACAATTTTTAGTGAAGCACGGTGGAATGTGTGTTAGGGTGCACACATGTCGCATTGCCACGGCACCGACCAGTGTTGATCCTGCTGCAGTGTCAAATGAGGAAGATGTGTCTCAGTCCAATACCAGTGCTCTGCGAGCTCCTAGTGTGTGTGGTGATGTGGAAATTGGATTCGGGGATTCAGACATGGACTCGGATGATGACGACCATCCTCGTGAAAATTGTTGATGTTGTGGGTGAGGGGGCGCAGGTGGCTGTGGATGGCCACAACGGTGACGTTCGGCAGACGGACACGGGTGCGAGTGCCTCGGGTGTGTTGGCAATTCCTGTAGTGAGAGTTAAAGCGGGTCAAAGGATCAAGGGCGTTGAGAAAGCGAGTGGTGAGTGGATATCTGGTAAAATTGTTAGTCGGGCGGGGAAGGCGACTGGTCGATACTCCAACTGCTACAACATTAAGAGTGACAAAGATGGTAACATTATTGGATGGATCTGGACAGAGATTTTACGTCATGGGAAACAGTGGACGAGGCGACAGAAATGCTTGTGTTGTTTAATACAGATGAGGTGGTGTGTGCTAAGGAAAAAGAGATTGAGAATTGGAGGACCAAGGAGGTGTATTGACGAGGTGGAGAATGTGGGTTCAACAAGCTATATCTGTACGTTGGGTGGTCACAGAAAAGCTGAAGGAAGGGAAGATAATTGTGAAGGCACGTTTGGTAGCCAGGGGCTTGAGGAGGACACCATAGGGCTGCAGAAGAACTCTCCCACATGTTCAAAGGAGGCTGTCCGTTTGGCAATGGTACTCGCCTCAGCTAATGGTTGGGTGTGCCACACAATGGACATACAAGCTGCGTACCTCCAAGGGAACAAAATAGAGCGTGAAGTGTACCTGATACTCCTCCTGAGTTCGACAATGGTTTATTGTGGCGTCTGAGGAAGACTGTGTATGGTTTGTGCGACGCGGCCAGACAATGGTACATGAGGGTGAAGGAACAGCTGATATGTCTCGGTGCCAAGATTTCGTCCCTGGACCCTGCATTGTTTTCGTGGAGCCAACATGGTGGAACAGAGGGTATCATATGCGTATATGTGGATGACTTCTTGTGGGCTGGTACTATGAACTTTGAGCAGCACGTCATAAAACAGTTGCGTAGGACCTTCCAAGTCGGGTCTTTCGATTCAGAGTGCTTTAAGTATGTGGGGCTCAACGTAGTTACCACAGAGGACGGTGGTATCACAATCGACCAGTTTCAGTATGGAGCATCGTTGAATCCGGTTGCCCTTAGCAAGCGTCGGGCGTTGGAGAAGAAGAGTGATTTGTCAGAACGAGAGAAAACAGAATATCGTGGGTTGGTCGGGCAACTAAATTGGATGGCTACTCACACTCGCCGGGATATAGCGTTCGATGTGTGCGAGCTGAGTGTTTCAATTCCAAAGGCTACGGTTGCGTCTGAACATATTGAGACTAAACAAGGTGATTGAGCGTGTGAAAACGGATAATGTTGGTTGTTTATCCCGAGGATTAGACCTTTAGACGAGTGCACATTGAGTGCTACGCTGACGCATCCTTCGCCAACCTGCAGGGACATGGATCTCAAGGGGGCTTTATTATCTTTCTGTGCGACACTAATAATGTACGGGGCCCTATTTACTGGCAGTCAAGGAAGGTTCGACGGGTGGTCAATTCAACTCTTGCTGCTGAGACCCTGGCACTTCTGGATGGTGCTAGTACTGCGGTGTATGTGGCCAGTATTCTGCAGGAGATCTCCGGATGTGGGAGGATCCCTATCAGATGTTTTGTGGACAACCGTAGCGTAGTGGAAGCCCTATACACCATATAAATTGGTGGACAACAAGCGTCTGGAGGATTGATATATCAGTGCTTCGAGATATGTTGGATCAAGGGGAATTGAAGGAGGTAACGTGGGTGGAGACATCGAAGCAACTGGCAGACTGCCTTACCAAGAAGGGCGCGTCGACTATGCGGCTGCGGGAGGCAATTAGTCGGGATTAGGTGTTGACTGTCATCAGCAACATGTAGGGAGTGTAAATATGTGTATTGGTGAACATACAATTGTACATAGTTGTATGTACTAAAGGAGACATGCAAAGAAAAGAAGAAAAAAAATATAGCGAATGTGTTAATATAGCGAGTGTGTTAGCACGTTCCTATGTTTATGCGCGCCCGCCGGGGCGGGAACCAATGGGAGACCGCCATATCATCAGACGTCTCATGATGTCATCACTGGTGATCACGTGACAAGTTGACCACGTGGAGTCACAAGAGGGAAGAGGCAGTCAGTCCCCAGCGCGCGGTGAGTGCAGTAGTGTCCAGGATAATTAACATTAGTCCTGAATAGTTTTCATGTGTTTTGAATTAATCTGGCTCTCGTTTTTGTCGGAAATCAATGTTTGTTTACATGTGTGTATGTGGGGGGAGGGGGGGCAACCTGCCGCTCCAGGTTCGCCCCGCAAACATTGCTACGATTCACATTGCCACATTATGGGTAATTTTAGTTTTTTCTCTATATCATCTGTTACGAAACCAAACCCCACCTCTAACCTAACCTAATCTGATTTAACCTAACTTAACTTTCTGGCTGAAATAACGGTAGATTTTCGGTACTACGTGTAGTGCCATTATTATTCAATTGCGCCATGGGAAATGGGGCTCAAAATACTCAGAATGAAGAAAGCTACACGATGATGTAGGTAAGAATCCTAGGACTTTTGAAAGCCCACTACCAAAATAATACCAATATCTATGCAAATTTTCCATAAAGTCTAAACACATAGCAGAAAAGCAACAAAGGCATACCTACAACATTAAATCTAAGCTATATGTCATAGCTAGCAAATATTAGAATATCAATTCGTGGGGGGCATCCTGCAATATATTATGACCGATTTGGTTACCCTGTCATTCCCTTTACATTTTAACTAGTATAATTTTTCATTCACATTCACTGCACTGTGAATATTGTATTTAGGTACAGGCTCATTATCATTGGCTTTCCCATACAAATCCCTTTTTTTCTTTTACTTTTGATATTTTTAAGATTTTTTTTTCCCCCTCAAAAACACCAATATTTTTGTTTTCTCGAAACCTCCTTGTAAAATAGGGGTGCGTCTTATGCGGAGGTGCGTCTTATGCGCCGGCAAATACGGTATTTACTATTTTTTTTTTTAACGTTGAAATGCCGAGTCCTGTTCGTAAATTGCCCGGCGGTCCGAGCGTCTCCTGTCACCCCTACCCCTGGTCAGTGTCCACGCCTCCCGCCAGGTGGCAGCATGCTCAGCGGTCGTATTGTTTACATTTGGACACATGACACTCACTGTTCACCTGCACAGCCTCCGTTAGTCCCCTGACCCCCACTGCCCCTGGTGCAGGAACGTCTCTTGAGACTATTGAATACTTTCTGCTGCCTCCCGCCAGGTGGCAGCATGCTCAGCGGTCGTATTGTTTACATTTGGACACATGACACTCACAGTTCACCTGCACAGCCTCCGTTAGTCCCCTGACCCCCACTGCCCCTGGTGCAGAAATGTCTCTTGAGACTATTGAATACTTTCTGCTGCCTCCCGCCAGGTGGCAGCATGCTCAGCGGACGTAAAAGTACGCGGCGGGGTAGTTGATATTGGCGGTTGCCGGACAGTAAATACTAGAGTAGGATAATCGTCCGGGGGTGGGTAATGGCATCGGACTTTTTTTGTTTTTTTTGTTTTTTGTTTAGAGGATAATTCCTGGACTGTTGCGATTCCCGGACTTTTGCGGTTCCCTGACCAGTGGTCCCCCCTATTAGTCCGGGAAAACGAGGTTTGTGTGTACTGTGAGTCACTGATGACAAGACGCACGTAGACTATGCACAGCAAAAACGTGAAGTGTGAACCGGGCCTGACACTGACTGTACTGACTGTACGACTGACTGACACTGACTGTACTGACTGTATAACTGAATGACACTGACTGTACGACTGACTGACACTAACTGTACTGACTGACTGTACGACTGACTGACACTGACTGTACTGACTGACTGACACTGACTGTACAACTGACTGACTGACACTGACTGTACGACTGACTGACGACTGTACTGACTGACACTGACATTACTGACACACTGAATACTTGAGGCGGACCAGATGTCAATTTTTCAATATTAGCGGATGTGGATATTTTGAATGACACTTTTGTCTGTGCAAATAAATCCCAGAATATTTCCTCTTTTTAGCCAGTTGCAGATTATTTCCTCTCTCTCTCTCTCTCTCCAACCATCATGTAGTGTCTAGGTTCTCAAAATATCTGCATAACATCCACATTCATGGTTGTGGATGATAAAAATGCTATGGATATCCGCGGAGGTGAATGTGGATATCCGGTCCACCTTTACTGAATGCCACACTTCCGCCTGACTCATAAGCCCATCAGAAGTATAAGTCACACGCCGCACAACAGGCAATCAGTCACTCATCTCATCTCATCATCAGTAATAATAGAACATGCTAGAAAATTATAATAGCAAAGAAAATGACACAAACACAAAGAAAAAACAATTACAAAAGAAAAAAATAGATACTAGCTATTAAAGAAAAATAAAGCTAGAAAAAAATTATATAAAAAAAAAAAAAAATGAAAAAAAAAAAAAAAATAAAAAAAAAATAAAGAAATAAGAATTTTTTTTAAAGCTACAAAAAAAAGAAAATATGAAAATAAATAATAAACAAATTAAAAAAAAAAAAAAAAAAAACAGTAACAAGAAAAAAAAATGAATAACAAAAAACAAAAGAAAAAATGCTATAAAATAATAATAATAATTAAAATAGAACACGGTAGAAAAATATAATAGCAAAGAAAATGAACAAAAGAACAAAAGAAATAAAAGGAAAAATAGATAAAAAAGAAAGAAAAAAAAAAGATCCAAAAAAAGAAAATAAAGGAAATGGAAAAAAAAAAAAAATCAGAAAAATAAATAAAAAAACGCTTCAATAAAAAATTAATAGGCAAAAAAAAGCAAAAAAAGAAAAAGAATAACCGCCACTACAGTAGAAAAGAATAAAAATAAAGAAAAAAAAAGTGTATATAAAAATACAAAGAAAAACGGTTAAAAAATATCTTGTATATAAAAAAAAAAAAAAAAAAAAAAAAAAAAAAAAAAAAAAAAAAAAAAAAAAAAAAAAGACGAGAAAAAACAAAAGAAAACCTGAAACAAAAAATCATTTAAAAAAATTAAAAAAACGAAAAATAAAGAGCTAAAGAAAAAAACAGATACAAAACATTAAAAAAAAAAAAATAAAGAAATAAACAAAGCAAAAAACAGCAAATTAACAAGAAAAAAAAGATAGCTACAAAAGAAAAGAAAATGCAAAAAAAACCACAGTATATATATTTGAAAATAAAAATAAAAATTATAAGAATTTTTTTTAAACCTACAAAAATGGAAATATAGCAAATAATTAGGAAACAAAGTAAAAAAAAAAAATCGCTCAAAAAAAAAAAAAAAANATTCGTGCGCTACCTCTGAATCTTGTTGTGGTGTGTGTGTGTGTGTCTGTCTGTCTGTCTGCTGTCTTCTGTTTGTGTGTGTGTTGTCTGAGTGTGTGTGTGTGTGTGTGAGTGTCTGTGTCTGTGTGTGGTGTGTGTGTATGTGTGTGTGTGTGTGTCTGACTGTTGTGTGCGTGTGTGTGTGTGTGTGTGTGGTGTGTGTGTGTGTGTGCCAAAGTTGAGTGTGGACAATTCCCTAATTTAAACAGGTATAAAGTATTAAAATAGGAAAAGTATGCAAGTTATTGTTTAGTGGAAAGTGTGAGGGACAAGACCACACACACACACACACCACACAAAGTCTGTCTTTCTGCTATGTATATATTCATCCTCTATACATAAGACACATATAACAAACTGAACAATGTATGTGCAATAGTGATCTTATTAACTACTGTGTCTGTATGTATGTATAACTATAGTCTATTTTATTTATTATGGTCAAATGCAGTCAGGAAGCCACGCTCCCTGCCTGCCCTTCTATGCTACGGGGCAGCTGATTGGTGCATTCCTCGTAGCATCACTACCCATCACAATATCTTCACTACTTAACAGCGGCGTGACCACTGGACAGCAATCTTCACTACAGAGGTGACAAAATAAAACCCTCTGTAGTGAAGATTGCTGTGTCAGTGGTCACGCCGCTGTTAAGTAGTGAAGATATTGTGATTGGTGGTGATGATACGAGGAATGCACCAATCAGCTGCCTCGTAGCATAGAGGGGCAGGCAGGGGGCGTGGCTTCCTGACTGCATTTTGACCATAATAAATAAAATAGACTCTACAACCCTATGTCTTGTAACTACCATTACAGCCTGTGTATCATAACTGTATCATAGCCTACGTATAAACCCATCACACACACACACACACGGCCTATGTATTGTACCCTGTATATAGGCATCATTACTACTGACTGACACTACTGACACTGACCACTGACTGTACGACTGACTGACTGACACTGACTGTACGACTGACTACTGACACTGACTGTACGACTGACTGACTGACACTACTGACACTGACTGTACGACTGACTGACACTACTGACACTGACGACTGACTGTACAACTGACTGACTGAGGCGGGGTTCACACTACACGTTTTTGCTGTCCCTGTCTACATGGGCGTGGCGATCAGTGACGTCACAGTGACGTCGCCCCGCCACTCCCACAGCCACGTAGAAAGAATTGGGAGCTCCGAATAATGTGAGCTGAGACGCACGTCTCTCAAGGCCAGTGACGTCATCACTGCTCCAGCAATGTGGTGGTCGCGGGGAGCCTGTGTTCACATTTCACCGGCAGGAAGTGACGTCACGGTGACGTACACACAAACCTCGATTTCCCGGACCTCCATTTCCCGGATATCGGATTTGCCAGACAAAATCCGAGGTCCTGGGATATGTCAGAATCCCAGACATTTTTTTTTTCTTTTTTTTTTTTTTTTTTTTTTTTTTTTTTTTTACGTTGAAATGCCGAGTCCTGTTAGTAAATTGTCTGGCGGTCCGAGCGTCTCCTGTCACCCCTGGTCAGTGTCCGGGCCTCCCGCCAGGTGGCAGCATGCTCAGCGGTCGTATTGTTTACATTTGGACACACGACACTCACTGTTCACCTGCACAGCCTCTGTTAGTCCCCTGACCCCCACTGCCCCTGGTGCAGGAACGTCTGTTGAGACTATTGAATACTTTCTGCTGCCTCCCGCCAGGTGGCAGCATGCTCAGCGGACGTATTGTTTACATTTGGGCACACGACACTCACTGTTCACCTGCACAGCCTCCGTTAGTCCCCTGACCCCCACTGCCCCTGGTGCAGGAACGTCTCTTGAGACTATTGAACACTTTCTGCTGCCTCCCGCCAGGTGGCAGCATGCTCAGCGGACGTAAAAGTACGCGGCGGGGTAGTTGATATTGGCGGTTACCGGACAGTAAATACTAGAGTAGGATAATCGTCCGGGGGTGGGTAATGGCATCGGACTTTTTTTTTTTTTTTTTTTTTTTTTAGAGGAGAATTCCTGGACTGTTAGCGATTCCCGGACTTTTGCGATTCCCGGACTTTTGCGGTTCCCGGACCAGTGCTCCCCCCTATTAGTCCGGGAAAACGAGGTTTGTGTGTACTGTGAGTCACTGATGACAAGACGCACGTAGACTACGTCCAGCAAAAACGTGGTGTGTGAACCGGGCCTGACACTGACTGTACGACTGACTGACACTGACTGTACAACTGACTGACACTGACTGTACGACTGACTGACACTGACTGTACTGACTGACTGACACTGACTGTACGACTGACTGACACTGACTGTACTGACTGACTGACACTGACTGTACGACTGACTGACACTGACTGTACTGACTGACTGACACTGACTGTACAACTGACTGACACTGACTGACTGACACTGACTGTACGACTGACTGACGACTGTACTGACTGACTGACTAACACTGACATTACTGACACTCTGAATACTTGAGGCGGACCGGATGTCGATTTTTCAATATTAGCGGATGTGGATATTTTGAATGACACTTTTGTCTGTGCAAATAAATCTCAGAATATTTCCTCTTTTTAGCCAGTTGCAGATTATTTCCTCTCTCTCTCTCTTCTCTCTCTCGCTCTCTCCAATCATCATGTAGTGTCTAGGTTCTCAAAATATCTGCATAACATCCACATTCATGGTTGTGGATGATAAAAATGCTATGGATATCCGCGGAGGTGAATGTGGATATCCGGTCCACCTTTACTGAATGCCACACTTCCGCCTGACTTATAAGCCCATCAGAAGTATAAGTCACACGACGCACAACAGGCAATCAGTCACTCATCTCATCTCATCATCAGTAATAATAGAACATGCTAGAAAATTATAATAGCAAAGAAAATGACACAAACACAAAGAAAAAACAATTAAAAAAAAAAAATAGATACTAGCTATTAAAGAAAAATTAAGCAAGAAAAAAAAAAAAAAAAAAAAATAAAAAAAAAAATAAGAAAGAAAGAAAGAAATAAGATTTTTTTTTAAAGCTACAAAAAAAAGAAAATATGAAAATAAATAATAAACAAATTAACAAAAAAAAACAGTAACAAGAAAAAAAAAATGAATAAAAAAAAAAAAGAATAAATGCTATAAAATAATAATAATAATAAAAATAGAACACGCTAGAAAAATATAATAGTAAAGAAAATTACAAAAAAACAAAAGAACAAAAGATATAAAAGGAAAAATTGAGAAAAAAGAAAGAAAAAGAAAAAGATCCAAAAAAAGAAAATAAAGGAAATGGAAATTTAAAAAAATCAGAAAAAAAATAGAAAAACGCTTCAATAGATAATAAAAAATTAATAGGCAAAAAAAAGCAAAAAAAAAAAAAGAATAACCGCCACTACAGTAGAAAAGAATAGAAATAAAGAAAAAAAATGTGTATATAAAAATACAAAGAAAAACGGTTCAAAAAAAATCTTGTAAAAAAAAAAAAAAAAAAAAAAAAGACGAGAAAAAAAATAAAACCTGCAACATAAAAAATCATTTAAAAAAATTAAAAAAACGAAAAATAAAGAGCTAAAGAAAAAAACAGATAGAAAACATTAAAAAAAAAAAATAAAGAAATAAACAAAGCAAGAAACAGCAAATTAACAAGAAAAAAAAGATAGCTACAAAAGAAAAGAAAATGCAAAAAAACCATACAGTATATATATTTGGAAAAAAAAAAAAAATGATAAGAATTTTTTAAAACCTACAAAAAAGGAAAATATAGCAAATAATTAAGAAACAAAGCAAAAAAAAAAAAAAACGCTTTAAAAAAAAAAAAAAAAAAAAAAAAAAAAAAAAAAAAAAAAAAAAAAAAAAAAAAAAAAAAAAAAAAAATAAATAGCGGCCACACCAAAACTTACCTGGCGGATATTACGATGGATAAGTTCCCATAATCCATCTCCCTTGCCATGCCATGTACTGGACAGCCGTATCCACATATCCACCATCAGGAATCCACATCCACACTTGTCTCATTATATCCGTGTCATCCACATCCTGACCGCTGAAAAAAGTATGCTTGGATATAGGCAACACTTAAAAACTGCATAAAAAAGTATGTTTGGATATAGGCAACACTTAAAAACTGCATAAAAAAGTATGTTTGGATATAGGCAACACTTAAAAACTGCATAAAAAAGTATGTTTGGATATAGGCAACACTTAAAAACTGCATAAAAAAGTATGTTTGGATATAGGCAACATTTTAAAAACTGCATAAAAAAGTATGCTTGGATATAGGCAACACTTAAAATGCATAAAAAAGATGTTTGGATATAGGCAAACATTTAAAAAAACTGCATAAAAAAGGATGTTTGGATATAGGCAACACTTAAAAACTGCATAAAAAAGGATGTTTGGATATAGGCAACACTTAAAAACTGCATAAAAAAGGATGTTTGGATATAGGCAACACTTAAAAACAGTGTAATGTGAATAGGTTTTTTGGCTGTGATGGTTTCAACAGTAAAGCTTAAATACAAAACACTTTGTACAGGGGAGGTGGTGGCAGATGTTATTTATTTAGTTAACGCTAATTTATCAATCAATCAATCATTGGGGGCATACGCCGGGGGGCGCGTCGCCTCGCCCACCCTACGACGCCACTCCCGGGGGTCACCACGCGCGAGCTCCCATGCAGGCTCCTTTCCCATACCAAGCAGCTCTCGACAAGAAACATCAACTTGCCCCAGCCACGAGCCTTGTGGGCGCCCCCTTGGCTCCTCCACGCGGATTGTCTCTTACGTTTAACAACCCGATGGGAAGGATCGGTTTCAGGGTAGCGTGCCACATGCCCATATAACCGAAGTTGGCGCTCACGGACTATGCAGGTAATAGGCCTCGATTCAGTCTCACGGTGCAATCGCTGATTTGACACGTAATCATCCCAGCGATACCCCATGATTCTGCGAAGACACTTATTACCAAAGGCATTGATTCGTCTCTTCAAGTCACTATTTAGTGTCCATGTCTCACAACCATAGAGTAAGACAGGGATCACAAGCGACTTAAAGATCCGGATCTTTGTCCTTCTGCACAGGTACCGACAACGCCAAATACTCCCGCTGAGCAAGTCCATAACACCGTGGGCTATGCCAATCCGCCGTAAGACTTCTTGACGTGACCCGCCGTCATTATGGACTGCGCTACCAAGGTATGTAAAACTTTCCAAGATCTCAATGTCCCCGCCCACGTATGAACAGACTGTACTGCTTCATCTAGTAAGTCTCCAACCCCCTGGACCTTGGTCTTGAGCCAGGAGACCTCAAGTCCCAAAGGCTTTGCCTCCTCGTGCAGCGCCTCGAGAGCCATCACCAGGACCTCCAGCGACTCAGCAAAGATTACTGTATCATCGGCAAAAACAAGATCAGTGATCTTGGTGTTGCCGATGGATGCTCCACAATAACTTTGATCTACAACCTTGTCCAATACCCAGTCCATACAAGCGTTGAAAAGTGATGGGGCAAGGACGCACCCTTGCCTCACTCCTGTATTCACAGGAAAGAAGCTGGATACACCTGCCCCACACTTGACAGCACTCTCAGTCCCAGAATACAGACCAGTTATCAGACCAGCTAATTTATGCATGGTTCTAATTCATTTATCAGAAAACGAAATATATCAATGGAAAGCTAATGAAAATCCGCTTCTATTGATATGTTTCATCTAAAATGTTTTCGCGCAAAATATTAAATGGCGAAGAGTTTAAGTGACTATTAATTAAGTTGAGTTAGAGTTGAATTATTATTAGAGTTGAAGTGAATATTGAGTTCATGCATATTTCTCCACTCTCTCATAATGACATTTCTTTAGTGTATTTTACTGTTTTTTATTTGATAATATTAAAGAACAAACATTTACGAAGATAACGGTATATCATATATACTGTTAAACCCTAGGAAGGGAAATAGGGGTGATGTTCTAAAATGGCAGGAATGGCAAAACTGGCCTCCACTGGTCATGGCCGGGTTGGCGCGGGGCACGAGTGGCAAGTCCAGTATAGAGTAGTCTTTGGTTAAGGTTATACTGAGGTTAGGTTAGTAATATTATTTTTGGGGTCCAGGGCGGGGGTAATGTAGGGGGGGGGTTTGAAGGGGGCATCTCTCCCCACTTTATAATTACCTGTTAGAGGTATCTGAAGGGATCTGTGAAGGTCTGGAGGAAAAAAACCACTAATAAGGGCGGGAAAGGACTAGAATTTTACCGTAAATTTAACCCCTTGAGAACCAGAACGTAATTTCCATTGTAATTTAGGTACAGTTAGAAGAATTTTAGTGACTATAAGCAATATTTTATAGCTATGACCTGCTTAGTAGCCTTGACCACTAACTAATTTGGTATATTCAGTGACTTTCCGTACTTTTATGGCTCGACAACAGACAATTTTATATAGCCAAGGAAAGATCTGGGCGTGAAGGGGTTGATACATTTTTACCCGTGTTTCTGCATTAATTAAGGGATGAAATGCCAGCAATAGCCTGACTAGTTAGGTTTTAGTTATGTGGTTAGGTTAGGTTGCAATGTCCAGGTTAGGTTAGTGAACGAGCAGGGGTGTCTGCCCCACAAGTTAGGTCAGGTTACGTTACCAATGTCAAACGGCAGATTCAGTGTTTTGGGACTAGCAAAAATGTTGTATCCAATAATAAAATAGCGTGTATTTGGTAGTATTCCAGAGGAACACCGAACTCACTTGGGTGGACCAAACTATTTTTTCTGGTGTGTTTTGATGTGTTTTGAATTAATCTGGTAACCGTTTCTGTCGCAATTATTATTACTATTATTTTTTTTATAGGTAAAGGCTAGGTTAGGTTAGGTATAGGTTAGGTTAGGTATAGGTTGTGTTTGGTAAAGGTTAGGTTCAATTTGTTTTTTGTCATTTTTGTTGCAAATCACTAAAAATAATTAAAATAAGAAACAATTGCGACAGAAACGGTTAGCAGATTCATTCCAAACACATCAAAACTCACCAGAAAAAGATAGTTTCGTCCACCAAAGTGAATTCGGTGTTCATCTGGAATAATACCCAAGCGAAAAATATTGTATCCAATAATAAAATAGAGTTTATTCTTCCTTTCCATCTATCGCAAGTGGAACTGTCGCCAAAAAGTTACACATCCGATCCGATCCGAGGTAAATTTTCAGATGAACACCGAACTTCCTTTGGTGGACGAATCTATTTTTTTCTGGTGAGTTTTGAATGAATCTGCTAACCGTTTCTGTGGCAAATCCCTTTTTTTTTCTTTTTTTTTTCTTTCAACAAAAATTACAAAAAAATAATTGAACCTAACCGAACCCATACCTAACCTAACCTATACCTAACCTATATCTAACCTAACCTATACCTAGTCTATATATAACCTAACCTATACCTAGTCTATAGGCGTATTTTGTCCATGCCCTTGGAAGTAAAATTTTACTTATTTAAGCTCCGCCCACATATTTTTTACTCTTTTGCGTGCATAGAAAACTGAGCAGATACACTCCGACAGCGATATTTTACTCTTTTCCTATAAAGTTTTACAGTCGTGGGTGTGAGTTGTGGTTTCAAGAGCCTGGCCAATCAGATCGCGCGCATGAGAAAACCTTATCAGAACTCCTCCCGTAAATGTTTCTCTTTTCCTTTAATTCTCATCCAATTCAACATTTATTACATGCGCACGACATGCAAAAGGTACTGTATTTAATTAAGAGTAGGTAAGGAGTAGTAAGGAGTAGAATAGGTTACTCTTTAAAAGGGAAGAGTCACAAATATTAAAATTCTCCAGCGACGTCTGGGAACAAATTTCCCAATCCCTCGAATTTTTCAATGTGTCCGAATCTTCGTTTTAGTTTGTTTGGCTTAGCACCAAAACTGGTGTATTATTGCTATAGTATAGTCAAATACTTAAATATATTCATGATGATATTACTTTTGCAATAGAAATGTATAAATTTGGTATATATGTTATATCACCAAAAAGAAAGCCTTTTAGAGAACCTATCGCAGGCACGAATACGAACATTAAATCAGTCTGATTCAGCTCCAACACGCGTAGGAAGGTCTCTGTGTGTAACCCACGGGCCACCAACACCCACCACCACCCAGGTCCCCACCCGCCCACCACCACCACCCACCCACCCCCCGCCCACCACACACCCACCCACCACACGCCCATCCGCCCACCACACACACACACCACCACACGCCCATCACCCATCCGCCCCACCACACACCCACCCACCACACGCCCATCACACATCCGCCCACCACAAACCCACCCACCACACGCCCATCCACCCATCCGCCCACCACAACCCACCCCACCACACGCCCATCATACATCCGCCCCCCCACACACCCACCCACCACAATCCGCCCACCACACACCACCCACCACACCCCCACCCAACCACACGCCCATCACCCATCCGCCCACCACACACCCACCCACCACACGCCCATCATACATCCGCCCCACACACCCCCCCACCACACGTCCACCACACACCCGCCCACCACACCCCCCATGGATGTTAAACGGGGGAGATGCACTGGAGGATGAATCAAACCACCATTCATCTAGGTTTAGGCAAAGAATAATTCGTAAAACCCTTTAGATGTAGGTACACGTAGCCTACATACGTACGGGTCCATGATAGCATTTAAACATCCTCGACGCACATCGTGAAATGGCTGTGTAGCAAATAGATATTCAAATAACATTTTCATAGCGCCTAAACATTTCAGTTTAATATCAAGTCCATCTATAGAGTTAGAAAACAATGCTAGGCATTCTAAGAGCTCAAAACAATTAGATATCGATGTGTAATACAGACAATCACGCTACTACTCTTTGCTGTGCCTTCAATAATGTCAACCTTAACGATATCCTTGAGCCTCGTAAGAGGTAATGAGTGTACGACACTTTTTCTCTCGGCAACATCAAGAAGAGCCTTTTTGGGAGCGCTACAATCGTATTTTGTGATGGCAAGCAGGGGCGGAGCTTAAATAAGTATAATTTTACTCCGGAAGGACACTACAAAATACGCCTTATATCTAACCTAACCTATACCTAGGTCTATATCAACCTAGCCTATACCAGTCTTTTTCAACCTAACCTAACCTTTACCTATAAAAAAAAAAAAATAAAAAATAAATACATAAGTCTGTAGTGATTTTAAAATTGGTCCCATATTGTGCCTGGCGACATTAGTGCAGTGGCAATGACTGGCGACTATAGTGTTATCACGGTAGTTATCGGCATAATGCAATTCCTTATAAAACGGACAGAATTGTGAGATAATTTATAGTACATGGTCTGGCACGAACACTTGGCCACGGGAAAAGTTGAAACTCTCGCCCACGGGGACGCGAGGAGATCCGGCAGACGCGAGTACTGTAACGAAGCGAGGGGGGGGGGGGGGCAATCCAGCCCTCTGCTCCCGTCACAAGACAGTTCGGGGCCTTGGAGAGAACGGGAAGGACTGTATTACAAGGAAACCCATACTGCTGCACATGGCTTATTTCCTCCCACTACTACCCACTGCACATATAAACACCTGCCCTCTTGTGCAATAACACCCAACCTGCAAAGATGATTCAGGGGCTTAGAAACAGGGGTAAAACTGCAGTCAGTACAGCCCTCCTGGTATAATACAGTTTAAACCACAACACGCTGGGTGGTTTTAAGTATCCTCGATTCGTTCTCATCAAAAGGAGTATTTCTAACCCCTACAACAGCTGACGCAAATGAAAAATAACATTAGGACGATCCCCTAAATGCAGATGTCATCACTTTTCCTGCGGCTGTCCAATGATGAAGAGACAGAGTAAGGTTTATGCAATATACATATATGTGACCTGCAGAAAATATGAGTGTAACTTATGCGTGGAAAGACTGTTTTTTAAGGCAATCAGCAGAGAAACCTTTAAAACCCTGGATACATTTATTGAAAGTCACACCTGCACTGCCAACCCAACAACTGCTGGGGCCATTACTCCCTCACAGAACACAAGGGCACGGCTGTCACCACACATGTAACACACTGCCCACCACGGTGTCAGGAAGGTTCGACGGAATGCGTTTTCGACGACACCGTGGAAACCTCCAACATAGTGCATCGTCGAACCTTCCAAGTCATTGCCGTCGAACCCTCTCATTCATTCCCTTCATAATATACGACACTTACAAATGAAATTGACTGACATGTATACGTATTATATACATAGGAACATAAGGATAATGACCGAGGGTGTTCAGTCTGATTTAAAATTCCTTTCATAATAATTTTTTGACCTTTCATCATGCGCAATTTAACTTATTGTTTTTAACGCAGCTCTGATAATCGGACAGCTCTGATTATAATCGCACGAAAGAGAGAGAGAGAGAGAGAGAGAGAGAGAGAGAATTAATGGAGGACGAGGGCAGGAGAGAGAGGGGGGAGGGGGGTCGGCGGGAGATAAGGTCATGTTACCGCGATAGGAAAAAAGAAAAGAGGAACTAAAATACAGAGAGAGAGAGAGAGAGGGAGAGAGAAGGGGTGGGCGATAACGGAACAAGTTATCATAATCATTATTTGAGGAAAATAAACTGCAATTACGACTCCGACTCGACTCCTGGAACTTTTAAGGTGTCGACCCTGACTCGACTCCTGGAACTTTTAAGGTGTCGACTCTGACTCGATTCCTGGAACTTTTAAGGTGTCGACTCTGACTCGATTCCTTGAACTTTTAAGGTGTCGACTCCGACTCGACTCACTCGACTCCTGGAACTTTTAAGGTGTCGACTCTGACTCGATTCCTGGAACTTTTAAGGTGTCGACTCCGACTCGACTCACTCGACTCCTGGAACTTTTAAGGTGTCGACTCCGATTCTGTCTCCATACTCCCCTTCCCTCTTTTTGTATTACTGCTTACCACATTACTTACATTTTCAATTTCATTAGTCTATATACTATCGTAAATGAATATAATTGATTATTGAAATTCAAATAATTTATCATTCTAAATTAATTGTTTTAATGATAATTAACCCGGGGAGTTGAGTCGGAAATTTTAAGGTTGCGACTCTTTGACTCTAAGACATGTTTCAAGAAGTGTTTCCTTGAAACATCAACCCATGTCAACCACCACAACTGTTCAGCTTCTTGCCAAGGATGGACACTGAATGTCCCTGCCTTTCTTGCCAGCAAGAGGTTCGGCCTCTTCAACAGGCCATTACGCGTGATGGCTGCAACAAGTGGCAACACAGAACTTGTGGACCCAACATCTCCCAAGCCCAGTACAGGAAGGCCGTCCGTGAGGGTACTTACATCAAGTGGTCCTGTCAGCAGTGCTCAACACTAAATACACCACCACGACCAGACTCACCACTCCACGACCTCACTCAGCTATCTCCACCAACCCCTTCACACTTTCCGACACTTTTGTGTCGACAGCGACAGCGACTCTTCTCATCAAGTTCTCCAGATGTGGCACACCTCCCTAACACCTCTGCTGTCTCGTTCACTGATCCCCAAGTGTGTGAAGAGTCCGACCTAGAAACCACCCTACCTGCTCCTGACACCGAGGTTGACACGCAAGACATTTCAGACGAAGAACCAGTCGACGAAGAACCAGTCCAGTTTGTTGTGGTTCCCAAAGGTTCTAAACGTGGTGGTGATCTTTTAGTAGAAAAGAGACACACTTACCAGAGGGACGGAAAACCTACACTAAAAGGACGACAACGCTGGAGATGCACCGCAAGAAATGAGACTGTGACGTGTCTTGGTTCAGTGACCCAAACTGAAGGAGGAGCGACCTTCATACGAGGAGCACAGCCACACATGTGCACGCCAAGTGACTGTGCCCTGCCTGCTGTCCAGGTAAAGGCATACCTACGTGCAGAAGGGATGGCACGGCCGTTTGTTTCTGGATCAACAATCGTGAAAGAGGCTTTGGATAAATATCTCCCAACTGACGCCCCTTGCGCTTCCCTGTCATCGGCGGCAGCCATGGTTCCCTCGACCAACCTCTGCCGGCAGAAGAGGCGACCAAAACATCCAAAGAGCTTAGATTTCGACTGGGTTGAGGAAGCAGTGCCACCTCATTTCATGCAGGACGATATCCGTGTGGGGTCAGCTCGGCATGTTATTTTCTGCACAAGTTTCATGCTCACCCTCCTCTCAGCAGCAAAAACTTGGTACGTGGATGGTACATTTAAAACAGTGCAGAAACCGTTTTATCAGCTCTGGAGCATCCATAGTTTTCTAAAGCAAAATGAAAGCATTAAGCAGGTTGCAGTTGTGATGGTGCTTGTGTCTCGGCGTTCCAAGGCCGATTATAGAGCAGTCTTGGAATGCATTATGTCGTTGCTACCAAATACAGGCTTAGGTTCAGGTGTGATGGACTTAGAGACAGCCGTCTGGAGCACTTTCCGTGAAATTTTCCCCTTAGCAACGTTACGTGGATGCAATTTCCATTGGACCCAATCAATATGGAAAAAAATCAAGGAACACGGTCTTCATCGCATGTACTACCAAAAGTCAAAGTCATGTAAGTTTCTACGAGAGCTGATGTCACTACCATTTTTACCTCCACAGCAAATATCTGCCACCTTCCAGGAATTCCAGGACCTCATAGACCCTTCACATCATCAGGGGTTTCACCATCTCCTTGAGTATATGGAGTCCACGTGGATATCAATGAACACTTTTCCACCGTCCTCTTGGAGCATCTATGGTCAGGCAGTTAGAAGGAATAATGATGTAGAAGGCTGGCATTCTGGACTGAACAAGCTGTGCTCAAAGGCAGGGAATGATAACCATAACATCAATGTCCACCAGCTGATGGAAGTCCTCTATCGGGAATCTCGTCAGGTTGTCACTACGCACCAGCTAGTTTCCGAAGAAAAACTTCAACAATACCAGCGAAAGAATTTTAGAGAATATCAGGGCAAAATCTTTGACATATGGGCGTCATACAAGAATAAATTTATTACTCCCACCCAGGTTCTTCAGTTTGTATCAGCCCTGCATAATTCATATCAACATGATGAAGACTAATAGATCTTTTTAACTTCCATGAATACAATTTTAATAATGTCATATATGAACGTACCTACACACATTCATCTTTTTGATTTTTATGAATATTTTTTTAATTATGTCATTTATGTATATACATACTTATCTATATACTTATTATGTATTCATCCTTTAAACTTTTAATGAATAAATTTTGAGTTTCATATAAATTATGTACACATTCATATTTTTAACTTTTATGAATGAATTCTTTATAATGTCATATCCATACATGTTTTTATCAGACAGTTCATTGATAATTTTTCAACAATGAAATTTATAAGAAATAAAATTCTTATTGACACACACGTTGTGGAAATAATCTGTTTGTCTGTTTTAATTTCTATAGAATTAAAATCACTCTTATGGCACGACTCCTCCTGTGCTGAAGGATGATGACGAGGACAATAGATCATTAATAGAGTAAATAAATAAATAAATAAATAAATAATGTCTCAGGATTCCCAAGTTTCCCCACAAACTGAGGTGCCGTTTTCTGTAGTCTAACTGTTACCATCAGGAGGGCACTACTTTAGCCTGAGGATGAAGCCGCACACACAGTACTGTTGTTCATTGTTTATTAGTCTTTATCGCTATTTTTTTGCATTAAATAAGTTTTAATGCCAGGCAAGCTTTTTTGATGGGTTTGTTAAGTTAGGTGGGTTACCTTGAAACTTTTTACTTTAAGGGTATTGGTTTCGACTTTGTTCCCCACACCCAAACTTCCAAAACCTCAAGGCACGTAAAAATCTTTTTCCCCACCACCACACCCCCTTGCCCCCCCTTCCAACCGGGGAAACCCCTTTCCCCCCTTTCCCCAAAAAACCCCCATTAAAACTTATGTGCGGGGCAAATAGGCTTTGCTTGAACACTGCTACAAATATCACACTTAAAATTCCCGAAAGCCGGTGTCAAAAGGGTGTGTTTGGTGAGTCATTACAGGTAAAAAACTTTTCCCACATCCAGGCATTCATGATTTTAACACCATGGTGTCAGGGTGGTTTGGTGAGAGAATCTTTTGAAAACCCTTTCCCACACTCTAAACATTCATAATTTTAACACCAATTTTGTGTCAGGGGGGTTGGTGAGGGAACTCTTTTGAGAAAAATCCTTTTCCCCCACACCCCTAAAATTCATAATTTTTAACACCAATGTGTGCAGGGTGTTTTGGGTGGGGGAACTCTTTTGAGTAAATCTTTTCCCACCTCAAAACATTCTAATTTTAAACCCCAAAATGTGTGAGGCCGTAGGGTGTATGGTGGGGGAAACTTTTTTTGAGTAAATTTTTCCCACACTCTAAACATCATAATTTTTAACACCACTGTGTGTCAGGGTGTGTGTGGTGGGGTCACACTTTCTAGAAAAATCTTTTCCCACACTCTAAACCTTCATAATTTTAACACCCTGTGTGCAGGGGTGGTGGGAGTCATGCTTTCCAGTCAATCTTTCCCACACTCTAAACATTCATAATTTTAAACACCAAAGTGTACATGAAGATTTGGCAGACTCTTGCATTTAAAATGTTTTGTCATACGCTGGCACTTCCTCACTGTATCCCTTTGGCCTGGCTGCCTGCCCCCAGGTGATTTTCCCATCCCCCCTGTGCCCCCCACCCCCTGAGCAGACGATTGCGCTCCGGCCCAACCATGCTGCTCCCCGGGCCCCACAGCCCCCGCAGCAACACTTCCCACCAGCACACGAGCCCCGGTCCTGGGGGAAACCCCGGGGGATCCCGGAGCGAGCCGGGGGCAGTGCCGGGGGGAGCACCGGGCTTGGGACTATGACCTCCCCCTGCAACATGGTGACATCAGCAGAGAGCACACGCCTGCTCTCCCACTTGCTCCTCCTGGGGGCCCCCCCTGTTTCCCTGCCTCACTACACCACACTTGGAAAGGCCAAGAACCCTTGGGAAAGCAGAGGGAGGAACAGATACTTCAGTGTGAGATGTTTCCCCAGGGGAATTTTTGTGCCGGGTTTTTGGTGTGCAAACTGATGTCCCTTAACAAGTGGCCTTGCCCCACTGGGGGCTCAAGACATGCTGAACTACCACATACACACATTAAAACCCTTTCAGATCCAGGGATGGTCTTCACGGGGATTTTTCACCAGCGTATTGAGGAAGGTAGGGGGATCGGGTTTTGAAAGTCCCCTAAAAAAACCTGGGTTAACCTGAGGGGCCCCTTCAGACAGCTCCTTGCATCCCCTTCCTCCCGGACAGCACAGCCCAGCCTGTTTAAAAACCCCGGGTGACAACGCCACTGCTCCATGCAGCCATGGGGTGACCAGGACAATGGCTCCATAACCCTACGGGGCCGTTGATCCTCCCTTTTTTAAATCCGTGCCTTTAATGCTATTATGATCTTACCGATTAAAAAATTTCGCTCGCATGGTCCCCACTCGAATAGTCGTGTTTTCACACCCAAAAAAATTACCAAATTTCAGCCAGAAACGGTTGGGTTGGGTTTGAATAGATTGGGTTTGGGTTTAAAAGGGGGGGTTTGGGTTTTAGTAACAGGTTTCAAGAAAAAAAAAAAAATTTACAAACTCGGCAGGTTGCGGGGAGGGGGGGGGGGGCGGGGGGGCCCCCCCCACACCTGAAAACAAACATTGTTTTCCAACAAAAAAACGAGTGCCAGATTAATTCAAAAACTAAAAAACCTTTTCGGAAATCAAAGTTTTCGTCTCGAAATCATGAATGCCCACGCCGAAATGTTACCCCAATCATATTGGTTTGGCCAAGGGACCCCGACCCCGTGAAAAAGTTGGGGTAAAAAAAGGACAAGGACTTTTCGGGCGTTTTTAGAGAACCATAAATTTTTTCCTGGCCTACAAAGGTCTTTTTTTAAGGGAAGTTTTATTTTCCCCTAAAACCCATTTAAAAAATAAAAATGATAAAAATAATAATTTATCACCGAAAATTTTAAAATCGCCTTTCCAAAAAAAAACACTGAATCTCCATCAGAAAAAGCACTAAAACTGGCCGGGGGAGAAAAAGGGAGGGCTCAGAAAACAAGGAATTCTTGAATTTAACATACCAAACCTAACCTTTGTTTAAAGAAAACAAACCAACCTTAACCACTAAAATATACCCCAAACCCACCCTTTTGTTTTTAAAGAAAACTAACCCAACCTTAACCACTAAGTTCCTAACCTAACCTTATGTTTTAATGAAAACAACCAACCTTAACCACTAGTATACCCTAACCTAGCTTTTGTTTTTTAAAGAAAAAAAAAAACTAAACCTTAACCCCTAAGATATTAAACCTAACCTTTAACCCTTAAACCCTCTACGCCGGGGACGCGATCACGTCACAACGGGGCCCCTCGCAAACTGAGCTTTTTTACGCGAATTGCCAAAAAAAAAGTTAAAAATTTGCCAAAAAAAAGTATTTTTCAGAAAAAGCGTCAACATTTTCGGGGCAAAGATCCAAGCTAGACCCATAAAAAATAAATAATTTTTCAACCTCTCGTGTGAGGGATGGAAAGATAAGGGTTTTGTGTCTGTTTCCCCTCAGTGGCGCTGTGAGCGCGGATTGCGTCCCCCTTAAAAAGTGTCCCCAGCCCGGCATATGGCCACAGAAAATTATAATGGTAGCATTTGGAACCTCATAAAAACCCCTTTTTTTGGCATTAAAACCCTAAAAAGTTTGCTCAGGAAGTTTTGGTACGAAGGGTGAATGTAAATATTTCCTTTTTTCCTTTTTCAATATTTTTTTCGGGTTTGGGAAATTCCCCCTATTTTTTTGCATTTCTTGTTATTTTTTCTTTTTAAGGCAGAATAACTCTTGCAAAACAAAGATTAATAATGCCAGGAAAAAAAAACACTTTTGGGGAAATTGGTAACATAAAAAAATAATTCGCCCCGTCAGGCCTTTTGCGGGGCCCCCTTTGGGAGCATAAGACGGATGTCGCAGTGACGGGGAAAAACTTATTAAAAATTTTTGTGGTGAGAGGGTTTTAAACCCGCAAAATTCGGATTTTTTTTTTTTTAAGGATTTTTGGAAAAAAAAACTATCTCCATTAAAAAGCCCCTATTTTAAGCAGGAAAAAAATTTGTCGGGGGTCTCTGAAAAAAGACCGCGAAGTCCCGTCCCTTATAACCAAGTTGGGGAAATCTCCCGAGGGCACGAGAGATCCGGTGGCCCCGGGGTAGCCTCCACCCCCACCCCCGGACAGAGGTTTGTGCCCTAAAAAATCACTATTTCACAAGTTAACCCCTAGAAAAACAGGTAAATATCCAGAGAACACCGAACCCCTTTGGTGGACGAAACTATTTTTTCTGGTGTTATTTTATTGTTTTAAATTATGCTAAACCCTTTCTGTCGAATCCTTTTTTTTTTTTTTTTTTTTTTTCAAAAAATTTAAAAAAAAAAAATAGAACCTAAACCTAACCAACCTTTACCTAACTAAAAAAAACAAAAAAAAAAAAAACAACCTTTTTTGCCCTAAAAAAAAAAAAAAAAAAATACCAAAAGAAATGGTGCAGATTCATGGTAAATTTTAAATGGACCAAAATTCCCCACACAATTGGGAGCATGGTTTTTGTTTCCTTATTGTATTCTAAGAGACATTTTTTCTTGGCTTTCCGTCACAAAAAATAGTTTTTGGAAATGAAATTTGGGGGGGGGAGGAATGTCTCCTTGATACAAAATGCCTCCCTTCCCCTTCTTGTGACCTGCATCCTTTCGTTTTGGGGTTTTTTTAAACTTTTTTTTATTGGACCCCGTTAGGAGGTTAAAAAGGTTTGGTTATAGGAAGGTAAGGTAAAAGGGAGGTAAGGTAAGGTTAGGTTAGTTAGGGTTTGGGTTTGGTTGGTTAGGTTAGGTTGGTTTAAGGTAAAGGGAAAGGTAAGGGTTTGGTTTGGTAAGGTAGCCCGGGTGCGCCTCCGAAAGGGAAAAACAATGAGGTCACAAAAAGGGAAGAGGGAGGTTTTTTTATCAAGGAATATATTCTTCCCCCCTTTTTGTTTGTTTTTGTTGAAGGGCTGTGATGTGAAATCAACGATATTTGCCCGGGGGACAGCCCTGAATTAAACACGTCGGGACGTTGATTAGTCTTCCCCAGGAAGGCAAGGTGAGGCGGATGCGGGGGGGGCGACGTGATGGTGGACGGCAGCAACGGCCAGCAGGGTGGGGGGTCAAAAGGGGTTCAGGGGGATGAGTTGACCCGAAAGTTTCGGTGGAGTGAAGCGAGGGCACTGCAGCAGGAAATGGTCAAGGATTGGGACGTTCCCGCACCAGGGCAGTGCGGGCGGGCGTATCAGACGATGCAGGTGTGCTCTGAGGTTGTGTGACCGTCCTCAGGCGGGTGAGGGGGCGAAAAGTCCAAGACGCAGGGCGTTTTTTTATTCCCCGGGTGCGGGAGGGTCTGTGCGGTATTGACCCCTGGAGGGGCACGGAGGGCGTCGCCGAGCGACCTATCCCAGGCGGAGCGGCAGACATTAGAAATGAGACGCTTGGCGGTGGAGAGCGCTAAGAACAATTATGAGATTAAAGTAGCAGAACAGGCGAACAGGGACCCAAAGGGGTTCTATCAGGTTTATAAAACAAAGACAAGGGAATTAGTTGGCCCCCTAAGGTCAGGACAGGGTGAGGTCTTAAATACGGATGAGGATATGTGTAGGAGTCAAAATGATTATTTCTTAAGTGTTTTTACGGAGGAGGATACACAGACGATACCTGATAGTGAACAGATGTTCAAAGGAAGCGATGAGGAGAAACTCAAAGATATTGTGATAACTAGGGAAATGGTGGAGGAGGGTATAGAAAAAATGAAAACATTTAAATCGCCAGGACCAGATGAAGTGTATCCCAGGGTATTAAAGGAATGCAAGGAGGTTGTTAGTGAGTCGTTAGTGCACATTTTTAGGAAATCGGTTGAGATAGGCGATGTGCCATTATTGTGGAGGAAAGGAAATGTTGTTCCCATATTTAAGAAGGGAGACAGAGGACTAAAGTCAAATTATCGACCCGTAAGTCTAACATCAGTGGTGGGTAAATTATTGGAATCTATTATTGCAAAAAACATTAGAGAGCACTTAGATAAACATAGTTTGATCAATGATTCACAACATGGATTCACCAAGGGTAGGTCATGTCTCACCAATTTATTGAGTTTTTATAGGAAAGTTTATGAGACGGCAGATAATGATAAGGATTATGATATAATATATCTGGACTTTAGTAAGACAAAGTACCACACGAGCGACTCTTAAATAAGGTTAGGGCTCATGGTATAGATGGGAAGGTTCTTCATTGGATCAGAGCTTGGCTAAGTAATAGGCAACAAAGGGTTACAATTAATGGTTCCAAATCTGAATGGGGACTGGTGACAAGTGGAGTTCCACAAGGGTCTAGTTTGGGCCCATTACTATTTTTGATTTACATCAACGACTTGGATAGTGGGATTAGCAGTGATATCAGCAAGTTTGCTGATGATACTAAGTTAGGTAGGATTATTGGATCACAGTCTGACGTAAACATATTGCAGGAAGACTTAGATAAACTTAACGAGTGGGGAGTCAGATGGCAGATGGAATTTAATATTGATAAATGTAGCGTTATGAATGTTGGTAGAAAAAACCCTGGTAATAGATACACCATAAGCAATGTATCGCTGAAAAGATCAGAAGGTGAAAAAGATCTTGGAGTGAGGGTGAGCCCAGACCTCCGACCTAGGAAACAATGTATTTAGGCCAGAAATAGAGCTAATAGAGTATTAGGATTCATTACCAGAAGTGTTAAAAGTAGAAGTGCGGAAGTTATTCTAAAGCTTTATCTGGCTCTAGTCAGGCCTCACCTAGACTATGCAGTTCAGTTTTGGTCTCCATATTACAGGATGGATATAGTGTTGTTAGAAAAAGTGCAGAGAAGGATGACCAAAATGATACAAGGGATGCGTAACTTTAGTTATGAGAGGAGATTGAAGTTATTAAAATTACACTCACTCGAGAGACGCAGAGTAAGGGGCGATCTGATAGAAGTTTTTAAGTGGATAAAGGGATTTAATAAAGGAGAGGTAGGAAAAGTTCTTACCGCTTTTAACCAGGGTAGAACAAGAAGTAACGGATTCAAGCTGGAAAAGCGTAGATTTAGAAAGGAAATAGGGAAAAACTGGTTCACAAATAGGGTGGTGAATGAGTGGAATGGTCTCAGTAGACAGGTAGTTAGTGCGGAGTCATTAGGGAGCTTTAAAGGGGAGCTGGATAGGTTCATGGATGGGGATGAAAGGTGGATGTAGGTTGTGTTAGGTGACAGGAACTACCACGTGTAGGCCTCACGGCCTCTTGTAGCTTCCTTATTTTCTTATGTTCTTATGAGCGGCAGCGGGAGGGGGGTGATGTTTACCTCCGAGAGTGCCATCTTTGCAGCAGCATCAGCTACCTCGTTGCCCCGGATATTGCAGTGGGAAGGCACCCACTGCAAGGTGATCTTCCAGCCCACTGAGGTGAGGGAGAGGAGTAGCCGTTGCAGGGAGTGAACCATGGCTGTGGAGGAAGCCGGGCGACGGGAGAGGAGGAGATGGAGGGAGGAGAGAGAGTCTGTGTAGATCACAACTCTGGCTGGGGCGTAGGTGGTGTTCAGGTAAGACACAGCCTGGCGAATGGCGAAGAGTTCTGCCGTCAGAACGTCTGTTTCAGGGGCCAGCCGCCACGTCCTGCAGATGTTGGAGCGAGGGTCATAGACGGCAGCGCCTGTAGACGGAATGGTGGGGGAGTGAGAGCCGTCAGTGAAGATCTTAAGGTGGTTGTGGTAGAGTGACATGTCGAGTTGACGGAATAAAGGAGCTGCCAGGACGCTAGCTAAGTTTTTGGGAGGAAGATCTGGGATAGTCAGGGCAACCAACGGGGAAATGTCCAGCCAGGATGGGACCGGGGAGTGTGGGCTGATGGGCTGAGTAGGAGGTGGTGGCAGGTTCAGCACAGAGTGGGCCAGCAGTGCACGGACCAGTAGGGCTGACGGGCTCCAGGAAGCCAGACTGGAGTGTGAGGATCCACACCGGAGTTGGCATAGAGAGTGGCGAGGGGTGGGATGGTGGCAGGGACATGATGTGGTGGTTACTGGCTACATAGTGATCTCCCTCCTGTGTACCTGCACGGGGATACCGCTCTCTGCGTGTAGGGCCATGACAGGTGAGACCTCATTGCCCCCATGGAGATCCTCAGGGCCGCATTTTGCAGGACGTCCAGTTTCCTGAGGGTGGAAAGGGCTGCTGAGCCATAAATGCAGCTGCCATAGGACACCTTAGATCTGATGGCCGCCTGGTAGTAGTGCAAAAGGAGGTCACGACTGGCCCCCCAGCGGACACCAGCCACCCGCTTCATGATGTTGAGGCGCTGTTGCAGGTGGTACGGAGGTACTCAATATGATGGGACCAGGTCAGGCGGGGACCATCCAGCCGCATACCGAGGAAGGTGTGGGACCTTGTGTAAGGCACCGGGGAGCCACTAAGGGTGACAGTGGGTGGAGAGCGGACAGGCTTGAGGGTGAAGCACATAAGGGAGCTTTTGGGAGCATTAATTGAGAGACCCCATGTCCTCACCCAGTCAGTTAGTGTATCAGCTGCCTCCTGCAAGCATAGCTGTGCCTGGGCCTGAGTGTTTGGCTCTGCTGATGATGTAATGTCGTCTGCATAGATAAGAAGGTGAGAGTGGGGAGGAATGTGGAGGTCTGAGAGGAGGACATTGAACAGCAAAGGGCTGAGGATGGAACCCTGCAGCACTCCTCTCTGCATTGGACAGGAAGGAGAGGTGGAGGCACCAACCGCAACCTGAAAAGACCGGCCTGACAAGAATGACCGGAGCCAGGCGAGAGTGGGTCCCGTGATTCCCATGGAAGCCAACTTACGGAGGATGCCTTCGTGGGACGCAGAGTCAAATGCTCCCTCTAGATCTACAAAGAGGGAGGTCATGACCTCCCTACCCCGGTAAGTGTCACAGATGTGATACTCCAGCTGCGCCAGGACATCTAGGGTGCTCCTGCGGGGCCTGAAGCCACACTGCACCTCTCTCAGGAGATGGCCATCCTCCAGCCACCAGGATAGGCGAGTGGCCACCAGTCGCTCCAGGAGCTTACCCACGCAGGAGAGGAGAGCGATAGGGCGGTATGTGGACGGGAGTGTGGGGTCCTTCCCGGGTTTGGGTATAGGTAGCAGGGTGGAGGATTTCCAGTACGTAGGAAAGACGCCCCGGAGCCAACTGGTGTTGAAGAGGGAGAGTGCCGTGGACTTCAAGGGAGGTGTCATGTGAAGCAGGAACTCATACGGCACATTATCCCGGCCTGCAGTTTCCCCGTCTTAAGGTGGACAAGGCCCGGTCCATCTCATCAGTCGTGAAGGACTGGTGAGTGCGAGATGCCAGGGGAGGCAACAGCAGTATTTATCGCCGCATTGATGGTAAGGGATGACGCGAGAGGACACCGGAGACCAATCTTGTCCCGGTAGTGTGCGGCAAGCAATGCAGCCTTCTGCGGGTCATCTAGGAGGGGGTTGGCACCGTCCTTCAGGGGCAGTGAGAGGCGTTGTTTTTTCCCCTCCATGGAGTGGAAAAAATCCCACGTACGCTTTGTGGAGGAGGATGGAGAGAGGGAAGCGCAGTGGGAGCCCCACGCCTTCCTCTGGGCAAGGAGGATGGTCCTGGCACACATGGCATCGAGTCTATGATATTGAGCCCCAAGCTGTAGTGTGGGCCTTCGACGCCAGTTCCATGCCCTCCTACGGGCCTTGACTGCCTGGGCGCAGTCGTCGTTCCACCAAGATTTGCCCGGACGGCGAGGGACGCGACGCGTCGAGAGATGGAAGGCAGCCTTTCCCGCGTCCTCCAGGAATGTGGAAAGGGAGGCAGCGGCATCCTCCAGGGAAAGGGAGGAGAGATCTGGTGGGTCGTGGAGTGCCGCCTCGAAGAGGGGCCAGCCGGAAGGCGTGAGTTTCCAGCGAGGCAGGCAACCGGAGTGAGGCCTGGCAGTGACGGCAGGGAAGGAGGCGAGGAGGGGAAGGTGGTCACTCCCCATGTAAGGGCCAGTGGTGACGGTCATGGCACTGAAGGCTGGGTCCCCAAGGAATAGGTCCAATACAGAAGTGGCACCCGTGTGGGGATGGTAACGGGTAGGCAGACCCGGGGGTGAAAGAAGGGACAGGCGAGGCGAGTCAAGGATGGAGCTGAAAGAGCGCCCTCCCGGAGGTGTTGGTGAGGTGGAGAGGGAGGTCAGGTTCCCAGCACCTGTGATGGGCATTGAAGTCACCCATGATGACAACAGGCGGAGGAAGGAGGGAAAAGTAGTGGATCAGTTCCCGGTATGTGGCACCATCAGCGTTATAGCAGACCGCTACGGATAACCCACCCTGTTGCATAGCAACCCTGGCTGCGACCACTTCGAGGTGGCCGTGCTGCCACTGTGGGAGGGCAAGGGGGGAATGGTCAAGGGAGTCATGAATTGCAAGGAGGACGCCACCTCCACGCCCCTGGGGTCTGTCCTTCCGGATGATGTTGTAGCCGGTTAGGTTGAGGGAGAGGTGGAGGGAGAGCCACGTCTCACACAACCCAACCACCGAAGGTAAAGTTTCCCCGAAGTAGGTCTTGAACTCGGGGGTCTTCCTGAGCAGGGAACGGGCATTCCACAGGAGAAGGGAGAGGCCTAGCACTGGAGGAAAACGTTGAGGACGGAGGAGAGTGCTGGCCAAAGACTGGCTAGTATGGCAGGGACTGACGAGCCCTGGTGGTAAAGGCGGTAAGCTTCCATGAGAAGGGTGAACATCTGCGGCATGACGTTGTGTCTTGTCGTGGACGTTACAGGATGCGGAGGGGGTCGCAAGTGAGGCGTGTTGGGCGGTGGGGGTGGCCCAGGAAGGCGTTGGGGCCGAGAAGCAGCACGGGGGGCAGAGGAGGCAGGCACGGCATCGTCCCGAGAGAGGAAGGACGGCGGGTGGTGGACGTCCGCCTCTGTCGTGAAGTGGGTGGGGTCAAGGCCGTCTCAATCTATAAAGGCCTGCGCCTGAGATTGATGACGTCACGGACGGCGTCTGTACGAGGCCACCGAGATGACAAGTTTACCTACTAATTATATGTTTATCAGTATAAAAGATATATTTGTTATCTTCGGAAATGTTTGTTCTATAATATTATCAAATAAAAACCCGTAAAACACATTAAAGAAATGCCATTATGAGACTCTCAAGAAATATGCATGAACTTAAACTCTTCGCCATTTAATATTTTTCTCGAAAACATTTTACATGGAGAATATCAATAGAAGCGGAATTTAATTCGCTTTCCATTGCTATATTTTGTTTTCTGATAAATGAATTAGCAGCATGCATAAATTAGCGTTAACTAAATACATAACATCATGAAATCGGGTAATTTCGTACCTAATATATGTTTATCAGTATAAAAGATATATTGTTATCTTCGGAAATGTTTGTTCTATAATATTATTAATAAAAAACCGTAAAACAGACTAAAGAAAGGCCATTATGAGACTCACAAGAAATATGTATGAACTTTAACTCTTCGCCATTTAATATTTTGCTCAAAAACATTTTACATGGAGAATATCAATAGAAGCGGAATTTAATTAGCTTTCCATTGCTATATTTCGTTTTTTTTGATAAATGAATTAGAACCATACATAAATTAGCGTTAACTAACAAAAAGGTCATGAAATCGGGTAATTTTTCCCGTTTGATGATGTTATTTATTTAGTTAACGCTAATGTATGTATGGTTCTAATTCATTTATCAGAAAACAAAAATAAACAATGGAAAGCTAATTAAATTCCGCTTCTATTGGTATTCACCATGTAAAATGTTTGCGAGTAAAATAGTTAAATGGCGAAGAGTTTAAGTTCATGCATATTTCTTGAGAGTCTCATAATGGCATTTCTTAGTGTTTTTTACGGTTTTTTATTTGATAATATTATAGAACAAACATTTCCAAAGATAACAGTATATCTTATACCGCCCGTACATCCTCACATGCTGAAAGCTCGGCTCCTACTGACTCGCGGAGCAGACTCAGCTCGTGACGTCACGTCCATCCCGCGCTCCCAGACTCAGGCTTTTACATAGAGAAGGCTTTGGTGGGGTCCCCAGGGGAGGCAGGAGAATATGAACCCCCAGCAGGCGCCATGGGTGCAGTCGGCTGGCGGGGCGATCGTACATAGCCTCTGGGTCTCGGGAACGGGCCGCGAGGAAAGGAGGAGAAGGGGGAAGAGGTCCCGGGGAGGGTCATCATCCTCAGTTAGGTCCTGTAATACAGTGTACCTGTTCCCGTGGCAACAGAGGAATAAGCGACATCGGGGTGGACGGCCCTGGGTGGCAATGCAGCCATAGGGGATGGCATAGTGGGAGGTCGTGATGGAGGAGGTGGCCGGATTTCGGGAGTGGGAGGAGCCGCAGACGACTGTTGATGTCAGGAAGGGGCATCCCTTCCTGGACCAGCCTGCCGTACAGTTGTTGGGCCTCCTGTTGAAAGGGCAGTGGCAGACCTGGGGCCATGATGCCCCCCACACTGAAAACAGCGGAAAGGCCTGTCACAGGCAACTTCCGCCCCTTGGCTCGGATGGGGGCCGCTGCAGCGGCCGCAGCGCACGGAAGATCGGCAGGTGTTGATGGAGTGGCCGACCTTTAGACAGGCAGGGCAACGGAGGATCGGGAGCAGGTAGGGCTGTTGCCAGAACACCAGCTGGCCGATGCACACCCTTGATGGTAAGGAACCTGTCACCTTGAGACGGATCCACCTACCCGTGGTGGAGCGGGGCAGGCTTCGGGGGGGATCCACAAGACCTCCTCGATGTCACTGCCATCCAGGGCCCTCAGGGTACTGCGGATCTCCTCAAGATCCTTAATTTCCTCAGAGAGGGGACCCACCTTCCCATACTGCGCCAGGGCACCGGCCCTCTCGGCACGGCGGCAAGTAACCTGCCAGTCCCCTAGGGTGAAGGTGACTTCCTGTAGGATGGGCACCTTGGGGATGACACTCTCCCACAGCGCCACCACCAAGGCTGATCCATTACCTAGGGAGCGGGTCTCCCCCTCAATGATGTACTTGCCCAACGGGCTGGTATGAAGTGCATGAGAGACCCGGCCGGGGTGAGAGAAAACACGGGCGCCATTACAGGCCCGGAGCAGGAAAGTAACTTAGTTTGTGTGTCGGGGGATGCTGCGGCTCCAGGGCAGCTGCAGTGGATCCTGGGGCAGCTGCTGCTGGACCCGGGGCTGCTGCTGCTGCTCTTGGGGCTGCTGCTGTTGTTCTTGAGTGGAGCGGGGGGCTTTCCGGGCTTCCCTGAGCGGGGAGGGCGGGCCGCGCTTGTTGGAGAGCAGGGAATACCGGGTCTACGTCCATGTCGCCCCGATACCCAGGCAAAGACCCAGGCATGGCGGCGGCCAAGGCCGCCGAAGAACGGCAGGACCAGGGAACACAGTGGACGGGGAGAAGGCACTAAACCTAATGTTTACGAGCCGACAGGGGGCGCGCGCACCCCAACCCAACCGGTGCCGGTGAAATGTCTAGTCCACAGAGCAGCACGTCCTAACCCGACGGTGGTCCACGAGCTAGTCTTCCTCCCACCTAAAATGTTCTATATCTCCGAAACTATTGATTTGCGATGGAAAGCTCAATGAGAAAATGTCTCTTAGAATACAATAAGGTAAACAAAAACCATGCTCCCAATTGTGTAGGGAAGTTTGGTCCTATCTGATTTACCCGATATATTACAAATTTTAGCATAACTACAGACTTTTATGTGCCACTGAAGACATGTAGTGTGATGTACATAATATAAACTACTGTGCATGTGTCTTCAGTGGCACATAAAAGTCTGTAGTGATGCTAAAATTCATAATATATTGTGCCTGGCGACATTAGTGCAGTGGCAAGTGACTGGCGACTATAGTGTTATCTACGGGGTATCCGGTCATTTCGCCCACATGCCATTTCACCACACCATGGAGTCATTTCGCCCACACTATGGAGTCATTTCGCCCACTATGGAGTCATTTCGCCTACACTATGGAGTCATTTCGCCCACAGGTCAATTTGTCCACACTATGGAGTCATTTCGCCCAAGGTTACTGGTGGTTCATTCCATTTCTGCCAGAGTAAGATAGTTACATGACTCCGTGACATGGATCGTGTGGGCGAATTGACTTTAGAGTGGGCGAATTGACTCTTACATGTGGGCGAAATGTCTAGTGGGCGAATTGACTCTTACATGTGGGCGAAATGTCTTGTCGGCGAATTGACTCTTACATGTGGGCGAAATGTCTTGTCGGCGAATTGACTCTTACATGTGGGCGAAATGTCTTGGGGGCGAATTGACTCTTACATGTGGGCGAAATGTCTTGTGGGCGAATTGACTCTTACATGTGGGCGAAATGTCTTGTCGGCGAATTGACTCTTACATGTGGGCGAAATGTCTTGGGGGCGAATTGACTCTTACATGTGGGCGAAATGTCTTAGGGGCGAATTGACTCTTACATGTGGGCGAAATGTCTAGTGGGCGAATTGACTCTTACATGTGGGCGAAATGTCTTGTCGGCGAATTGACTCTTACATGTGGGCGAAATGTCTTGTCGGCGAATTGACTCTTACATGTGGGCGAAATGTCTTGTGGGCGAATTGACTCTTACATGTGGGCGAAATGACCGGTAACGCATAGCATAAGAAAGCATAAAGCCCTTTCAGTTAATCTCTGCCTTACTTGTCTCTCCCGGTGCCTTGTCTCTTCTGTATCTCTCTCTGCAGCTCCTTCCTGGTGTGGGGGTTGCGAGAGCGAGCCGTTGGGGCCATTAGTGCTTATTATCTTCCTTTGTCTGACGGTTTGTTTTGGTTTGACGGTCGTCGCGAGCTTGAGCTTGACACCGGACACCCCCTCGCCAGGCCTTCCAGGGTTGGGAGTCTTTCAGCAGAGTTTTCTGTGACAAAGTCGCGGGAGGTCAATAGTCGTATAGGCGAATTTTGGTGAAGAAGCCGGCCTCTTGCAGCTTGCGTTTTCTGTTAACGCGAGGCACTTCTAAGAAGTCGGCTTCTTACGGATTGGCCCAGCTGGGCAAGCCGGAAGCTGCTAGCCCTGGGCCCCGCTTATCACGGCTTCTCTCCGCTTCATACATCACGATACGTGGCGTCAGAGAAAAACAACACGTGGCGGTGTTGCGCGAAGCTCAAAATCCTGTCGCCCCCTCCATTCATCTATCGTATTTCACTAATTGTACAGCTTAACTGCTGCCCCGATACACGTTACAGGCAACATGAGTCACTAGCTTCCCATGAGAACACTTACAAGTAATAATAGTTGATAAAATAATACATGATAAAAACCATACTCCTGACTGTTTTTTGACGTGGATAATTTAAGCTTTTGAGTAACTATTATTACTTGTAAGTGTTCTCATGGGAAGCTAGTGACTCGATGTTGCCTGTAACATGTATCAGGGCAGACATTCAGAAAGAGTTAAAGGGCGCGGTGTTTAGCTTAACTAACTTCCTCTATTTGTACAACCCGGAAGTCGCGGGGATTCTGGTACGAGATATGGGAGTGGCGCTACGGTGTCACTATGGGCTTCGATAGCTGATTGGCTGAGCGAGTACAATTACGTCACAGCTCGCCAGCGAATCACATAGTATTTCTCAAAAAGTTTCAGCCAATCACAAGGCTTCCACGCTCTCAGCTGTGTTTATAAACAAATTCATCATCCACACCAAAATGCTCCACCCTTCTCCCTCCTCCTCCTCCTCCACCTCCTCCTCCTCCTAACCTTTTCTTATAGCAGCCGGCAGCAGTTGTAGCAGTAGCAGCAGCAATAAAATATAAGCGGTGTTTTTGTCGTCCAAGCATCGTCTTATATAGTACGAAGATTACTCCAATAACACTTGCTGAAATGCTTGTTACACGGCTTATATTTTATTACTGCTGCCACCACCACTACCATCACCACTGCCACCACCAACTGCTATAAGAAAAGGTACTTCTTCTTCTTCCTCCTCCTCCACCTCCTAGCTTCTCCCTCTCCTTCTCCTCCCCCTCTTCCTCCTCCCAACCCCTTCCCACAGCAGCCGGCAGCAGTTGCAGTAGCAGCAGCAGCAATAGCAGCAGCAGAAGCAGCAGTAATAAAATATAAGCCGTGTTTTTGTCGTCCAAGCATCGTCTTGGTACGAAGACCACTCCAATAACACGCTGAAATGTGTGTTACACGGTTTATATTTTATTACTGCTGCCACCACTACCACTATCACTGCTGCCACTACCACAACTACCACCAACTGCTACAAGAAAAGGCTAGGAGGAGGAGAAGGAGAAGGAGAAGGAATATAATTATATTATAATTTATGTACCTTGTCTGTTTCGCGGAGCTGTGCGTGGTGGTGTATGGTGTGGTGAGTCATGGTGAGATGCCACCATTCGCCACTCGACCCATCACCCCCATAACAAACTCATCACGAGCGGATGGCATTGTAATATGGCCTAATTTCATTTGTATACTTGCCCTGTTCAGTTCTTGAGTCAGAAAACATCATATATACTCTATTTATGAGTATTTTTATGTATATTGCGTGCTCTACAACTGCCTGGAGGCAGTTGTGTGATTTTGACAGCTCAACGTCTTTAACTACGTCATAAATGTGCCTGCAGAATGCCAAAAGTCGCCCAGAACAGCTGTTGGAAGTCGCTAGGTCGTGCAGACCGGAAGTAAGCCTCTCTGAATGTAGCCCCAGAACAGCTGTTGGAAGTCGCTAGGTCGTGCAGACCGGAAGTAAGCCTCTCTGAATGTAGCCCCAGGGCAGAAGTTAACCTGTAAAACCAGTGAAATAAGAGTGATGAATGGAGGTTTACAGGATTTCGCGCCTTGACAATATTTTGCAAAACAGCGGGACAGGCGGAAATAAGGCCTCTTCCATTTGCGACATTTCAAGAACCAGTTCACGGAACCCAAGAGTTCAGGCGTTCCATTTGCGCACGAAAACCTGGGTCCGAGGCAAAGCGCGTAGTGACTCAGCAATACCCGTGAACTTTCTCTACTCACATTGAGAGGTGGGTAGCTTGGGTAGAGTTTTCAGTTCATAACAAACAATGGTCGCCTTGGGCCCTATTTCTCTTATCGTGAAGGGTTTTCCGCATGCACGAGTCGGAGAGGATGTCAGACGGCATAAAAGAGGCATACATGGCTGGTGGAGCCATGCGCTCCCGCGATCTTAAACTTGATATGATCCCTTCACATAGCAGCTAGCTGAGTTATAATCTCTCGTTATCTCTCGCTACCTCTCTCTCGTTATCTCGCGATCTCTCTCTTTATCTCTCTCTCTCTCTCCTTAATTATCTCTCGTTATCTCTCTTGTTATCTCTCATTATCTCTCTCTCTCTCTCTCGTTATATCTCTCTCTCTCTCTTAAATTGCCTCGCCAGCTGAGTATGTATGTAAACAAAAAACGGGGTTTTTGCGTTCCATTTGTGACACGCGAACCCAACCCTGAACCCAGAACCCAACCCTGAACCCAGAACCCAACCCTGAACCCAGAACCCAACCCTGAACCCAGAACCCAGCCCTGAACCCAGAACCCAACCCTGAACCCAGAACCCAACCCTGAACCCAAAACCCAACCCTGAACCAGAACCCAACCCTGAACCCAGAACCCAACCCTGAACCCAGACCCAACCCTGAACCCAGAACCCAACCCTGAACCCAGAACCCAACCCTGAACCCAGAACCCAACCCTGAACCCAGAACCCAACCCTGAACCCAGAACCCAACCCTGAACCCAGAACCCAACCCTGAACCCAGAACCCAACCCTGAACCCGAACCCAACCCTGAACCCAGAACCCAACCTGAACCCAGAACCCAACCCTGAACCCAGAACCCAACCCTGAACCCAGAACCCAACCCTGAACCCAGAACCCAACCCTGAACCCAGAACCCAACCCTGAACCCAGAACCCAACCCTGAACCCAGAACCCAACCCTGAACCCAGAACCCAACCCTAACCCAGAACCCAACCCTGAACCCAGAAAACCCCAAACCTGAAACCCAGAACCCAAACCTGAACCCAGAACCCAACCTGAACCCAGAACCCAACCCTGAACCCAGAACCCAACCCTGAACCCAGAACCCAACCCTGAACCCAAACCCAAACCCTGAACCCAGAACCCAACCCTGAACCCAGAACCCAACCCTGAACCCAGAACCCAACCCTGAACCCAGAACCCAACCCTGAACTGAAAGAACTGGTTCATGCAGCTTGGGCACAAATGGAAGAGGCTTCTAGTAATAGAGTGAATATCGTCGTAGAAATAATGTAATTACAGATAACAGGACACAAGTAAACACACAGATGTACATTCAAAAGCATGGACTTACCTTAAGACCACGTATAAGAATATACAAGGTACCGTAGATAACACTATATAGTCGCCAGTCACTCGCCACTGCACTAATGTCGCCAGGCACAATATATTACGAATTTTAGCATCCCTACAGATTTTTATGTGCCACTGAAGACATGTAGTGTGATGTACATAATATAAACTATTGTGCATGCGTCTTCAGTGGCACATACAAATCAGTAGTGATGCTAAAATTCGTAATATATTGTGCCTGGTGACATTAGTGCAGTGGCAAGTGACTGGCGACTATAGTGTTATCTACGGTAGAGCTGCTGATAGGTATATATTGTGGAAATGACTAGCATTGCGTTTAATTCAGTATGTTTATGAGAGAAGATGTGATTGGATAAGAGCCCACTTTGAAACGATGATTGAAACATATTCACGATGAAAATGCGTCATTGTGTGCACTTTTCCCCTTTTTTTTTTGGCTTTAAATAAATCAACCCAAATGGCATTGTGTGGTGTTTTGTTACAGCTATCAGTGTGATCGCCCGGCGGGCGACCCCCCAAACAAGAAGCGGGCCCCCAAACTGTCACCCCTTCTGGCGAGGCACGCAAACGAGAGAGAAGTCGGTAAAAACCCGGGCTTTTTAAACGGCTTTTCCCCAAAATTTGCCTAAGTAGGCTCCCTGTAAGAGGGCACCGTCTTTAAAAAGGCCCTATGTTAAGGGGAAATTTTAAACCCCAGGGAACGTTTGTTCACCCAAGCCCCGGGGGAAGTTTTTCTAAAGGGCCCCATGCCCCCGGGCGGGTATATCATTTTATACATGTAAAAAGGGGGATAAAACCGGTATCTTGGGAAAAAGTTTTTTTTAAAATAAGATTATCCCCCAAAAAAAAAAAGTAAAAAAAAAATTAAAATTTAAAGGGTTTCATAGGACTCGGGAAGAAATATGAAATTGAATTTAAAATTCCCCAAAAACCCGTCGCATGTAAAACTTTGTGGGACAACTTAAAAGTTTGGAAAAAATCTATAGAAGCAAAAATTTTATTAGTTTTCCCCATTGCTATTTTTTTTTTGGATACAGGCAGTATACCATGCAAACATTAGCGTTAATTTAAATAAATTACCGTGGCGGTTCCGCTCTCTCCTCCTCTTCCTCTCTCTTAAAAATTTCCCTCTCTTAAAAAAAAATTACGTTTTTTGGGCCCCTAAAGGGGGGTAAGCAAAAAAGAAAAAAAAGTTTACACTTTTTGGGGGGAAAAATAAAATTTTTTTGAGTTTGGGGAAAAATTTAAAAATTTTTTAAAATAGGGGGTAATATATTTTTTGTTTTTTAACTCAAGTTAACAAAGGCTTTGTGAAATCCCCAAATTGACCCATATTACCTGAAAACATACATAGATAACCCTTTTTTTAAACCCAGGGTGGTGGGGTTGGGGTTGTGTGGGGTTTTGGTGTGTGTGTGTGTGTGGGTGTGTGGGTGGTGGGGGTGTGTTGACTGTTGTGGTGACTTTTGGGGTTTTGTTTATTTTGATGTTTGTGTTTTGGTCTGATGTTGTGTGTGTGTGTGTGTTTGTGTGGTGTGTGTGTGGGGTATGGTGTGGGGTTGTGGACTGTGTGTGTCGGGGAATTTTTGTTTTTAGTAGTTGTAACATACAGGAAAAAAAGCTTTTGCTCTTTAGCTACTTTTTACCCGCCCCCAAATTTAAAATATCTTTCCAGTTTGCCTTTTGAAGTCCTAAATTTACTTTTTGTAGGGAACATTTTTGAAATTAAAAGGTTTTTCCCAAAAGCTTCAGTTCTAAAAGGGAACTGTTTTTTTTTATATCCCTCTTGAATTTTTGCCTTTTCAATTTTTTCTCTGACCTCTTGACTTCTGTCGTCCCACACAAACAGATCTTTTCCATAAATTTTTTCCCCCGCCCCCATTGATGCCCCTATACATGCTAAAATTTTTCCCCCCTTTTCTCTTTTTTTCCCAAAAGGGGTTGGGAGTTTTTTAGTCTAAAAGGGTTTTTTTTCCATATGAAAATTTCTCAGGTTTGGGAGAAAATTTTTGTGGCTGCTCGTTTATTTTTCCAATTTTCCTTTAAATCCTTCTTTTTTATTTTGGTTTGACCAAATAAACTCCCCCCAAATTCCCAAAACCGGGGTCGAATCAGAGATTTTTTATCAATTTCTTATCATTTCTTAAATCCAGATAATTTGAATCCCTTTTTCTTATTTTCCCTCAGCAATGGTGAAATTCCTGGATCTGGTTTATATGCTTCTCAGGGGGGACAAATTATCCGTAATCCATACCCCAAGATCTTTTTGACCTTTTTTTTGATTACCATTCGTTTCCATAAAAAATATTTTCCCCTCTCTGTCTTTTTTGCTACTGCCCACTTAAAATTTTTACACTTTTGGCATTAAACCCCTTTTCCCATGGGTTGACTAAATCTGAAAATTACTGGGATCCTTTTGAAATCCTCACATTTCCTTTTTTTATTTCTATTTTTCTAGTAATTTAGCATCATAAAGCGAAAAAACTCATATAAACTTTTCCCAACGCCTCTGTCTATCATTTAAATGGGACCAAGAACATCACTGGGGGGCCAAATAGGATCCTTGAGGAATCCACTTACCACACTGCACCTTCTAAATTTGGTTTCTTTTTTAAGTTCTAAATCTCTCTTTTGGCTCAAAAAGTTTTTCCACCCAAACTTAAGAAAACCACCCTTAACCCTCCTACATGTTCTAGCTGCCAGGCGGGTCTCTTATGGGGGTTACCTTGTCAAATGCCTTCTTTAGGTCCAAGTATTTTCCCAATGGGACCCCCCCCTCTCTTTTCCTGGGACTCGATAAATCTCGAGAAAAACCCTCAAAAAAATTCGTTTTGCCCTGACACCCTTCCTCAAAAAATCCAAACTGGCCCCCTGAAAGTGTGTTTGTCCCCTACAAATATTTAAACCATCTGTCCTTCACATTTTTTTCACATTTTTTTGCCACTACACTTTTTAAATGATACGGCCTGTAATTTAGTGGTTCTTTTTTGTCACCCTTTGTAAATTTGGGCACAATTTTTGCTTTTTTCCCAATTTCAAGGGGGGACTTTGCTTCCTTGAGTGAAACTTAAATTTACACTATGAAATTTTTCCTGCTATTTGGTTCTGCACTCTTCATTTTTCCTTTTGGAACCCCCATCGGGCCCCCGGGGTTTTTCCCTCACATCTTGATTTCCTTTAGCCTTTTTACTTCTTTAGGGTTAATTTTTATGTTTCCATTTATTTTATTTTCCCTTTTTATATTTTTTTTTAAATTTCACTTTCTTTTGTAAATAAAGGTCTGAAGGGCCCCTTATTAAATCCCCCGGGCTTTTTGTAATGCATCTTCATACACTTTTGCCTTCTACCTTCAGCTTATCTTTTCCCTTTCCCTTTGTTTTCTTTTTTCCATTAATATATCTATGGGGAAAAGTTTCGGTTCGTTCTTACTTTTTTCATTACAGGAGAACCTGGGTTTACCCGGCCCCCTGGGGGGAGCGCATCCCGGAAAACTCTTTTTCCCTTTTGTTTTGAGATTTACTTTTTTATGGAATCGCCCAAAACCCCTTTTTTTTTTTTTTTTTTTTTTTTAACAATACACATAAAAGGGCAAACGGGCCCAAGGGCACAACAAAAATTTGGGTAACAAAAAGCCCCCCCTTATTTCCCCGTCCCTTTTAAAGAAGACAGAAAGGGAAAAAATAAAAAAAAAGAGGGGTGACCCCAATTTATTTGAGGGGAAAGGTGTCTTTTAGTCTTTTTTTGAAAAGATGTAAGCATAGGAAAGTGGAAAAATATAAACAGGAAGGGGAGTTCCAGGGGGTTTAAACCCAGTAAAAGGGATAAAAGGTTCCCAACCCGCAAAACCGTAAAATTTGAACTAAATTTCTGCCGTTTTTTTCTCATTTTTTGAAATAATGATCCCTAAAAAATGCCTGGGTTACCCTGCTGAGTCCCCCTTTTACCCCGCCCCTCCTCGTCGGGGATGGACAAGCCAGCCTCGTGTCGCCCCGCCAGCAGCCCCGAACACTCCCCTCTTTTTTTAAACAGGATCTCTCGGGACGGGTCAAGTACCCGTGGTCCTCCCTTGCTGGGGGCCCGGAAAAAAAAAAAAAAAAAAAAAAAAAAAAAAAAAAAAAGGCCGGGTCGTTTAGTGCCGTTGTTTTGAGGCTCCCATTTTTTTTAAAATGGGGTTTTTAAATTTGAGGTTCTCCTGTTAAAATTTCCTCTCAAGTTTTGGTTTTCTCTTCGGATTCTTACATATTCTTTCCCCTAGGGGTTTTGTACCCCCCCCAAAAGGGGTTGATAATCCTTTTTCCCCCAACTTTTCCATTTTTTTTCTCTTTAGTCTTCCCAGTGTAATGTGGGTATTTCCCCTAGTTGTAACATACATTTAAAGAGCTAATTTCCAGTAAAAATACGGTTTGACCCTGAAAAAATTTCCAAGGGGAAAAGGGGGCTTTTTTATTTTTTTTTTTGGGTAGTTTTAAGTAGGGAAAAACATACTAAAAGTTACCAAAATATGGTTCCCAAAAAGGGCCCAAAAATGGGAAGTCAAAAAAAATAGGGCCCCCCAAAGCTATAAAATTTTAAAGGGGTTTCGACCCCTAAATTTTTTTTTCTTCTTTTCTTTATAAAAACCTACATTTTTAAAACTTGGTACATATATAAAAAAAGAAAAAAAAAAGGGGGCGTCTTTCGGGGAAAAATTTTTTGTTTGGACGCAAAAAAAACGATTGGGTTTAAAAAGGAAAAACGTAAATTTTGGGGGGGCCCCCCCCAAAAGGACTACTCCCCGTCAATATCAGCGGAGAGGTCGGGTAGAGGGTTTTCTTTCCCAAAAGGGGAAATTTAAAGCCGTAGGCGTAAAAAAAGGGGCGTTTTTTTTTTTATTTCTAATTAGTTTAAAAAATTTATACCCCCTAAAAAAAATAAAAAAAAAAAAAAAATGAAAAAATTTTTTTTTTTTTTATGGGGGGGGGAATTTAATTTGGGGGACTATACACCTATACATTATATTTTGGGGAAAAACATACAAAAAGGGTTTAAAAAAAATTGATCACCAAAAAGGTCCTAACTATGACGTCAAAAGGGACGAGACACCCATGCACTAAAAAAAACCCCACTATTTCCTTATTTCAAGTGTTAGCTGTAGGTTACGAAGATTTTACATTTTTTATACTATATATGTTGATTTTAACAATTTTTTACAAATTTTTATACTAAATACACGGGACGGGGCGAGGTCATGACGTCATCAATGACGTCAGGGAATACATTTTACATTCAAAAAATTTAAAGGGAATACACAGTGCATTTTAAAGGGACCTACTTATCATGAATAACCGTGTAATTTTAATAGTCTCTTTTTTTCATCACAGACACGCTTCCTCACTTTTGTAAAATGCCCTTTTTGGGGGGTTTCGAATCCCCGTGAACAGATAAGTCCGTGTTTTTTGAAGGCCCCGAAGTGTACTAAAAACCCAGGGAGAACAATTGAAGTAAAATTTTTCAAAAGGGTTTTTTGGCGGGGGAAAGTACCCATCATCAGGGAAAACTAGACTTTTGTTCTGAAAATTTTCCCATCCCCCATTCCTTTGTGTCCAGGGCCCTCACCATTGTCCACCAAAGCATCACTTGGAGGAAAATCCGAAGGGAAATTGATACTTCGTTGCAGGGGAAAGGTCGGTGGCAGTCGTTCAGGTTTTTAAAAAGCTTTTGGCTGAACCAATTTTTCGGCAGAGACTAGAATACCTCCTTAAAAAAACGGGATTGTCTCCGGGTTTTTTGCCCCCAAAACAAAAACCACCATCGTTTTTAAAACCCAGCGTCTTCAATTTTCAGCTATGTTTTTTTTAGGGTGGAAAAACATTTTTAGCAAGTTTTGAAGACAAAAGGTCTCCCTTAAAAAACCTTGGGGTTAGAGCGAGTTTTTTTTCCGTTTCCCAAAAAAAACCGCGGAAGGGGGTATCGCATCCCGGGGAATGCATGCGGGAACGGGAAGACGCTGGGGGGACATTTTTTTAAAGGGAACTTTTCAAAACCCTTTAATGTCGTTTTTTACTTTTGCAGGACTCCCTTTATCCAAAGTAGAAAAAAAGCTTTTTTTCCCATCGCGGGTTTGGACCCCGTGATGAAGTAACAACCCCAATAGATCTGTATCTTCGCCAATGAGATGCCCCTTTTGGTGGAGGGCCCTTTGAAAATGCTGCCTTAACAATCTCCACCTTCTGCATCCCCCTCTGATGTTTTAACTTTGGGAAAACCTCTGCCCTTTCATGCGTTGGGGGAAATCGGATTGATAAGAGACGGGTTTTTTCCCCCCCCCACATTGAAAGGAAATCCTTTTCCCGGGAAAAATTTTCGTTCCTTCCGAAAATGTTCATTTTGTTACTTGTTCGATTTTTGCGCCGTCTCGGGAGGGTAATGCCCTTTGGGGTTTTTGGGCCTCCAAGTAACCATAAAATTTACTACTTTAGCCCCCAATAGTGCTTTACTGTGAAAGATGCATAGTCGTCAGCGATTGAAAAAAATATGTCCTTTCCCTTTTTGACCACTTCCCGTCGATGGGAAGAGAACCTTTCCCTCAAGAAAATTAGTTTCCACTTCGGTACATCCTTTAGTACCCGCGTCACTGAACCCCTGGTTTTTTTTAGCAGCCATCAGTTGTGCTTTTTTTGGTTTTTCGTTTTTTTTTTTTCAGGGGAGGAAAAAAAAAAAAGTGCTCACTTAAATTTTTTAGCCCCCCAAATCTTTCCCCATCCAATGATACCCCTATCATGCCCTACGTCAAAAACTCAAGGGGGATTTGGGTTTGGGGAAAAAACCCCCCCCCTTTAAAAACCCCGTTTTTTATCCCCTAAAATTTGTTTTCTATGAGGAAAATCAAAATTTTTTTTAGGAAAAAAAAAGTTTTGAAATTTAAATTTTTACGTATTAAAATACCAACCTTTTACGGTGTAGGGTTTAATAACAAAAAAAAATTTCCCGATAGGGGAAACCCATCCCCCTTTAACCCTTTTATAGCTTTGGCGGCCATATTCTTGAGTCACTTTGGACCCTTTGTGGGGAAACCCTATTTGGTTAAACTTTTTGATGTTTTTAACCCACAAAGTTTAATACTACCAAAAAAAAACAATTTTAAAAAGTTTTTTTGGAATTTTTTCAGGGTTTTTGGTTTTTTTTTTCGTATTTTGGGCTGGACTACATGGTCCCTACTGTCCCATGGGTGGTGTGTATGCCGAGGTACTCACGGTAGCGAGCGCGAGTATTTCCTCCTTTAGTTTGTCTCCTCGGCCGGGGCCCCCCACGGGGGGCCCTTTTTGAAATTTCCCCCCACAGTGGGCTGAGGAGGGGGAGGATAAATTTAAAACGGTTTACTCCCCTTAGGGTACAACTTTTTCCCCTAAAAGAGCAGGATGGTTTATTTTTTTTCTTTTTTTTTTGAAAGTTTGGGGCACGAAAAGTAATTATACATATAAATTTTTAAAAAAATTTTAAAAAATAAATAAATGAATTAAAAATTTAAATTTTTTGAATTTGTTTTTTTAGTCAATTTTTCCCATCGTATAGTCACAGCTTAAATTTTTTTGGGGGGGTTTTTTTTGCCTGGGTTTTGTTTTATGAAAAAAATTGGGAAAAGGCTAAACTTGGGCTATTTTTTTTGTTTTAGGTTCATTGGGTTTTGGGTTTGTCTATTTTAAAAAAGTTTTCCTTGGGGTTTTTTACCCCCTTTATTTAAATAAACTTCAATATAAAAACCGGATATTTAACTTTCCCCCCACCTTTGAACCCGTCCAAAAAATTAAAAAAAATGTCAGCTTTCAAATAAAAACAACTGATGCAAAACGGAAAAAACTGCCAGGTAGTAAGAGTTTTAAAGACATTATCTTTGCCCCCCCAAAACCCAAAACCCCGGGGAAAAAGCCCTAAAAATTTTTTTTTATTATTTTTTTGTTTATTAGGGTTTTTAAAGTTGTTGTTTTTTGGGGGACAAAAAAACCCTTTTTAGCAAAACAAAAAATAAAAAAGGAAAAAATAGTATAAATGAGCTGCCCACGGCTCCCTTTCGTCATAAAGTATACCCAGCCCTTTCCAAACCTTTCCCATAGGGCCCTTTTTAAAATTTTTTAAAAATTGAAAAAAAATGTCATGACCCGCAAATTTTTTGGGGCGGGGCATTTCCCCAACCCCCGAGTATGAGGCACATGCCAACACATGAGTATGGGCACATGCCAAAAACATGAGTATGAAAGGTCATGCCAACACCCTGAGTATGAGGCACATGCCAACACTGGGTTGAGGGACATGGGGCCAAAAAAAACCTGAGTTTTGAGGCCCCATGCCAAACAATGAGTATGAAAGGGTCATGCCCAAAACCCTGAGGATGAGGCAATGCCAACACATGAGTAGAGGCTCATTTCCAACACATGAGTATGAGGCACATGCCAAACATGAGTATGGGCCCCATGCCCCAAAACATGAGTATGAGGGGACATGCCAAAAAAATGAGTTTTGAGGGACATGCCAAAAACATGAGATGAGGCCCTTACCAAAACATGAGTATGAAGGTCATGCCAAACAAGAGGATGAGGGAAATGGGCCAAACACATGAAATATGAGGGGACATGCCAAAAATGGGGTATGAGGCCCATTTCCCCAAAACAGAGTTTTCAGGCAAATGCCAACACAAAAAGGGGGTATGAGGACATGCCAACACATGGTATGAGGGGACATGCCCAAAAATGAGTATGAGGCAATGCCAACAAATGAGTATGAGGGACATGCCAAAAACATGAGGGGATGAGGCACAGCCAAAACCCCATGAGTATGAAAGGGACATGCCAACAAATGAGGGATGAGGCCCCTTTCCAAAACATGAGGTAATTTAGGCACAGCCAAAAAAATGGGGTAAAAAAGGGGACCCTGCCAAAAACACCAAAGAGTTTTGAGGCACATGCCCCAAAACAGAGTATGAGGGGACATGCCAACACATGAGTTTTGAGGCCATTTCCAAACAAAAAAATGAGTTTTGAAGCAAAATGCCAAAAACATGGGGTATGAGGGAAAATGCCAAAGCATGGTTTTGAGGCACTGCCAAAAAAATGGGTATGAAAACACAGCCAACCCCCAAAGGTATGAGGCCCCCGGGCCCCAAAACCCTGGGGTATGAAGCAAATGCCAACACATGAGTATGAGGGAAATTTCCAAACACAGGGGGTAGAGGCTCATGATGTTTAAAAAGTTTTTTCAAATGTTCCCCTTTTTTTTTAAATTTTTTTCCGCCCCTAAAGCGGAGTGACGTCCTTAAATTTTTTACAAAAAAGGGGAATTTAAAAATTCATTAAAAAACCCAAAAATCGTAACACCAACTCAAAAAAAACACCCCAAAAAAAAAAAGAAAACACACAAATTTCCCAAATTCCCCTTCACAGCAATTGCACGACAGAACAAGAAAAAAGCCCCAAAAAAAAAAAAAAGAGATAGAACCCCCAAAAACCCTTTCACAAAAATCACCCCTCCCGTACAAAACCCGCAGGCAGCCCCTCTACAGCAGGTATTAATTATCCCACCCCCGGGGGGAACCCAAGGTAGGTCGGGGTAAATTTGGGAAAAGTCGGATGTTCGATATCACAGTAACCATTTAAAAGTAAAAAACAAAATGGTATAGAAAAAAAAGATGCAGCTCTTTAAGGGGCCCATCCAGGGTTTTTGCGTAAGTAAAATGCTTCATTTAAAAAAAGCCCAAAATCAATGTTTTCTAACCCCCAAAAAAAAAAACGAAGTAAAAAAAAATGGGCCAAAAAAAAAGGGCACAAGGTTTGGGGGTGAAAAAAGTTGGTTGTTTTTGGAAAAAGTCGGATGTTGGGAAAAGGGTTTGGATGTTGGGAGGTTTGGCTTTTACATAGAGTTTTAAGGGAAGTCAAACAAAAACTACAAAAATTAAAATTTTAAAGCTTTTTTTTGTAATGATACGTAGTCTAGGTTTTATATGTCCAAAAAGTTTTCTTAATACCTTTGAAAAGTTTTATTTAATTTAAATTTTTATTTTCTCTTTTCTGTAATAAACAAATGTTTAAGTATTTAAAAAAAAATGGCGTCCGGCCCAAACCAAAAAATTTTCCAAAGCCCCGGGGCATTTCCCCCGCCCCATTCAGTTTCATGCAATAATGGCGGCCCGGCCCATCAGTACCAAAAACCAAAGGGAAAATTCCAGGCCCCATAAATAAATGCCCAAAATGGCGTTCCGTCCCCCCCAGTTTCCAAGCCAAAGGACAATTCCAAGCCCCCCTTCAGTGCATGCAATAATGGCGGGCCCGGCCCCCCCCCCTACCAAAACCAAACAGGAAAACTTTCCCCGCCCCCTAAATGCCCTGCAATAATGGCGTCCGTTTCCCTTTCCCCCCAGTTCCAAGCCAAGGACCCCTTTAAAGCCCCATTCAGTGCATTTTCAATATTGGCGTCCGTCCCACCTACCAAGCCACGGACACTTTCCCCGCCCCCCTTTAGGAAAGCAATAAGGCGGGCCGTTTCCCCCCCCAGTACCCAAACCAGGGGACACTTCCCCCGCCCCCTTTAGTGAGGGAAAATGGGGGTCCGGCCCACCAAATAACCCAAACCACGGCCCCTTCCCACCGGCCCCCATTCAAATGCAGCAATTTGGCGTCCGTTCCACCAGTACCAAAACCCGGAAAAACTTCCACCCCCCATTCAGTGCATGCAATAATGGCGTCCGGGGCCCCACCCAGTACCAAAACCACGGGGGGAAATTCCACGCCCCCCTTCCCGTGCAGCCAAAAAAATGGCGTCCCTTTCCCCCCAGTACCAAGCCAGGACAATTCCAAACCCCCCTTCCCGTGCAAAGCAAAATGGCGTCCTCCCCCCAGTACCAAAACCCGGACCTTCCACGCCCCATTCAGGGGATGCAAAAAATGGCGTCCGTCCCCCCCAGTACCCAAACCACCCGGGCATTCCCCCGCCCCATTCAGTGGGAAAGGAATATTGGCGTCCCTTTCCCACCCGTACCCAAAACCCCGGGGAAAACTTCCAGCCCCATTCCGGGCATGCAAAATGGCCCTTTTCCAAACCCCCCAGTACCAAGCCACGGGGCACTTCCACGCCCCCTTCAGTGCATGCAATAAGGCGTCCGTTCCCCCCAGTTTCCCAAACCAAAAGGAAAACTTCCCCCGCCCCATTCAGTGCGGCAATAAGGCGTCCGTCCCCCACCCAAATACCAAGCCCAAAAAGACCAAATTCCACCGCCCCCTTCAGTGCTGCAATAATGGGTCCGTTTCCCCCCAGTACCCCAAACCACGGACCCCTTCCCCGGGCCCCCTTCAGTGCATGCCCAAAAAGGGCCGTCCCAAACCCGTAAACCCAAACCACGGACACTTCCACGCCCCATTCAGTGCCCGCAATAATGGCGTCCGTCCCCCCAGTACCCCAAACCCCGGACACTTCCACGCCCCATTTCCCGTGGGTCAATAAAAAGGCGCCGTCCCACCAGTACCAAGCCACGGACACTTCCAGGCCCCCTTCAAATGCATGCCCAAAATGGCCCTCCCTCCCACCCGTACCAAGCCCCGGACCTTCCACGCCCCCTTCAGTGCTTTCAATATTGGCGTCCGTTCCCCCCAGTACCAAAACCCCGGGGCACTTCCACGCCCCATTCAGGGGAGCAAATTGGGGGGTCCGCCCACCAGTACCGAGCCACCCGGGGCACTTCCCCCGCCCCATTTAAATGCATTTCAATAGGCGTCCGTTTCCCCCCAGTACCGAACAGGACAATTCCAAAGCCCCCCTTTGTGCATGCAATTTTGGGGGTCCCTCCCCCCCGTACCAAGCCACGGAAATTTCCCCGCCCCATTCAGTGCATGCAAAATGGCCCTCCGGGCCCACCCGTACCAAGCCGGGGCATTCCAACCCCATTTAGGCATGCAATAATGGCGGCCGTCCCCCCCAGTACAAACCCACGGACACTTCCCAAAGCCCCCTTTAGGGCTGCAATAATGGGTCCGTCCCCCCAGTACCAAGCCACGGAACTTCCCCGCCCCCTTCAGTTTCAAGAAAAAATGGGGTCCGGCCCACCGTACCAAAAAACCAAAGGACACCCCACGCCCATTTTAGTGCATGCAATATTTGGGGTCCGGGCCACCAAATACCCCAAGGGCCCCGGGGCACTTCCACGCCCCATTTAGGCATGCAATTTAAAGGGGGTCCCTCCCACCGTACCAAGCCCCCCGGAAAAACTTCCAAAGCCCCCCAAATTTAAGGGGGCATGCAATAATGGCGTTTCCCTTCCCACCAGTTTTTCCAAAAAAAACCTCGGACAATTCCCCAAAAAGGCCCCCAAATTCAAGTGCAAAGCAAAAAATTTGGGTTTTCCCTCCCACCAAGGTACCCAAGCCCACCGGGCACTTTTCCAAAAAACCCCCCCTTCAAGGGGCCAAAACAATAATGGCCCCTCCGTCCCAAAAGTACCAAGCCCCGGACACTTTTCCCCGCCCCATTCAGGCATGCAATATTGGGGGGTTCCCCGGTTTTCCCAACCCAGTAAACAAAAAACCCCCGGACAATTCCAACCCCGCCCCATTCAGGGGCATGCAAAAAAAATTGGGCCCCCCCTTTCCCCAAACCAAAAAAATAAAAACCAAAAACCCCCGGACCCCTTCCCCCGCCCCCAATTTCCAAAAATGCATGCCAAATTAAAATTGGCGTCCCGTCCCACCAGTACCAAAGCCCCGGGGCACTTCCAACCCCCCCCCATTCAAAGGGGCATTTCAATAAATTTGGGTCCGGGCCCCCCCAGTACCAAGCCACGGACACTTCCCCGCCCATTTAGTGCATGCAATAAAGGCGTGTCCCACCAAGGTTTTTTCCCCAAAAAAACCACGGGGGGGGGGGGCAAACCCTTCCCCGCCCCATTCGTGCATGAAATTTAAAGGGGGTCCGTCCCCCCCAGTACCAAGCCCCCGGGACCTTCCAAAGCCCCCTTCAGTGCTGCAATAATGGACGTCCGTCCCCAGGGACCAAAACCCGGAACTTCCACGCCCCATTCCCCCGTGCTGCAATAATGGCGTCAGTCCCCCCAAATACCCAAACCACGGACACTTCCAACCCCCCCCTTCAGTGCATGCCCAAAAAAATGGCGGCCCCCCCCAACCCGTAATTTTAAGCCAAAAAAACACTTCCACGCCCCCTTTAGTGCTTTCAATAAAATGGGTTCCCCCTTCCCCCCAGTACCAAGCCACGGACAATTTTCCCAAAGCCCCCTTCAGTGCTTTCAAAAGGGTCCGTCCCCCCCCAGTACCAAGCCCCCGGGAAAATTTTTCCCCGCCCCATTCAAAGTGCAAGCAAAAAAAATGGCTTCCCGGGCCCACCAGTAAACCCCCAAACCAAAGGGGCAACCCTTTCCCTGCCCCATTCAGTGCATGCCAATAATGGCGTCCGTCCACCAGTACCAAGCCACGGACACTTCCACGCCCCATTCAGTGCTGCAATAATGGCGTCCGTCCCACCAGTACCAAGCCACGGACACTTCCACGCCCCATTCAGTGCTGCAATAATGGCGTCCGTCCCACCAGTACCAAGCCACGGACACTTCCACGCCCCATTCAGTGCATGCAATAATGGCGTCCGTCCCACCAGTACCAAGCCACGGACACTTCCACGCCCCATTCAGTGCTGCAATAATGGCGTCCGTCCCACCAGTATACAAGCCACGGACACTTCCACGCCCCATTCAGTGACTGCAATAATGGCGTCCGTCCCACCAGTACCAAGCCACGGACACTTCCACGCCCCATCAGTGCATTGCAATATGGCGTTCCGTCCCACCAGTACCAAGCCACGGGACACTTCCACGCCCCATTCAGTGCATGCAATATTGGCGTCCGTCCCACCAGTACCAAGCCACGGACACTTCCACGCCCCATTCAGTGCATGCAATATTGGCGATCCGTCCCACCAGTTACCAAGCCACGGACACTTCCCACGCCCCATTCAGTGCATGCAATATTGGCGTCCGTCCCACCAGTACCAAGCCACGGACACTTCCACGCCCCATTCAGTGCATGCAATATTGGCGTCCGTCCCACCAGTACCAAGCCACGGACACTTCCACCCCATTCAGTGCATGCAATAATGGCGTCCGTCCACCAGTACCAAGCCACGGACACTTCCACGCCCATTCAGTGCATGCAATAATGGCGTCCGTCCACCAGTACCAAGCCACGGACACTTCCACGCCCCATTCAGTGCTGCAATAATGGCGTCCGTCCACCAGTACCAAGCACGGACACTTCCACGCCCATTCAGTGCATGCAATAATGGCGTCCGGCCCACCAGTACCAAGCCCGGACACTTCCACGCCCCCATTCAGTGCATGCAATAATGGCGTCCGTCCCACCAGTACCAAGCCACGGACACTTCCACGCCCCATTCAGTGCATGCAATAATGGCGTCCGTCCCACCAGTACCAAGCCACGGACACTTCCACGCCCCATTCAGTACATGCATAATGGCGTCCGGCCAACCAGTACCAAGCCACGGACACTTCCACGCCCCATTCAGTGCATGCAATAATGGCGTCCGGCCCACCAGTACCAAGCCACGGACACTTCCACGCCCCATTCAGTGCATGCAATAATGGCGTACCGGCCCACCAGTACCAAAGCCACGGACACTTCCACGCCCCATTCAGTGCATGCAATAATGGCGTCCGTCCCACAGTACCAAGCCACGGACACTTCCACGCCCCATTCAGTGCATGCAATAATGCGTCCGTCCCACCAGTACCAAGCCACGGACACTTCCACGCCCCATTCAGTGCATGCAATAATGGCGTCCGTCCCACCAGTACCAAGCCACGGACACTTCCACGCCCCATTCAGTGGCATGCAATAATGGCGTCCGTCCCACCAGTACCAAGCCACGGACACTTCCACGCCCCATTCAGTGCATGCAATATTGGCGTCCGTCCCACCAGTACCAAGCCACGGACAATTCCACGCCCCATTCAGTGCATGCAATATTGGCGTCCGTCCCACAGTACCAAGCCAACGACACTTCCACGCCCCATTCAGTGCATGCAATAATGGCGTCCGTTCCCACCAGTACCAAGCCACGGACACTTCCACGCCCCATTCAGTGCATGCAATAATGGCGTCCGGCCCACCAGTACCAAGCCACGGACACTTCCACGCCCCATTCAGTGCATGCAATAATGGCGTCCGTCCCACCAGTACCAAGCCACGGACACTTCCACGCCCCATTCAGTGCATGCAATAATGGCGTCGTCCCACCAGTACCAAGCCCGGACACTTCCACGCCCATTCAGTGCATGCAATAATGGCGTCCGTCCCACCAGTACCAAGCCACGGACACTCCACGCCCCATTCAGTGCATGCAATATGGCGTCCGCCCACCAGTACCAAGCACGGACACTTCCACGCCCCATTCAGTGCATGCAATAATGGCGTCCGGCCCACCAGTACCAAGCCACGGACACTTCCACGCCCCATCAGTGCATGCAATAATGGCGTCCGGCCCACCAGTACCAAGCCACGGACACTTCCACGCCCCATTCAGTGCATGCAATAATGGCGTCCGTCCCACCAGTACCAAGCCACGGACACTTCCACGCCCCATCAGTGCATGCAATAATGGCGTCCGTCCACCAGTACCAAGCCACGGACACTTCACGCCCCATTCAGTGCATGCAATAATGGCGTCCGTCCCCCAGTACCAAGCCACGGACACTTCCACGCCCCATTCAGTGCATGCAAATAAATGGCGCCGTCCCACCAGTACCAAGCCACGGACCTCCACGCCCATTCAGTGCATGCAATATTGGCGTCCGTCCCACCAGTACCAAGCCACGGACACTTCCACGCCCCATTCAGTGCATGCAATATTGGCGTCCGTCCCACCAGTACCAAGCCACGGACACTTCCACGCCCCATTCAGTGCATGCAATAATGGCGTCCGTCCCACCAGTAACCAAGCCACGGACACGTTCCACGCCCCATTCAGTGCATGCAATAATGGCGTCCGGCCACCAGTACCAAGCCACGGACCACTTCCACGCCCCATTCAGTGCATGCAATAATGGCGTCCGTCCACCAGTACCAAGCCACGGACACTTCCACGCCCCATTCAGTGCATGCAATAATGGCGTCCGTCCCACCAGTACCAAGCCACGGACACTTCCACGCCCCATTCAGTGCATGCAATAATGGCGTCCGTCCCACCAGTACCAAGCCACGGACACTTCCAGCCCCATTCAGTGCATGCAATAATGGCGTCCGTCCCACCAGTACCAAGCCACGGACACTTCCACGCCCCATCAGTGCATGCAATAATGGCGTTCCGGCCCACCAGTACCAAGCCACGGACACTTCCACGCCCCATTCAGTGCATGCAATAATGGCGTCCGTCCCACCAGTACCAAGCCACGGACACTTCCACGCCCCATTCAGTGCATGCAATATTGGCGTCCTCCCACCAGTACCAAGCCCGGACACTTCCACGCCCCATTCAGTGCATGCAATATTGGCGTCCGTCCCACCAGTACCAAGCCACGGACACTTTCCACGCCCCCATTCAGTGCATGCAATATGGCGTCCGTCCCACCAGTACCAAGCCACGGACACTTCCACGCCCCATTCAGTGCATGCAATAATGGCGTCCGTCCCCACGTACCAAGCCACGGACACTTCCACGCCCCATTCAGTGCATGCAATAATGGCGTCCGTCCCACCAGTACCAAGCCACGGACACTTCCACGCCCCATTCAGTGCTGCAATAATGGCTTCCGTCCCACCAGTACCAAGCCACGGACACTTCCACGCCCCATTCAGTGCATGCAATAATGGCGTCCGGCCCCACCAGTACCAAGCCACGGACACTTCCACGCCCCATCAGTGCATGCAATAATGGCGTCCGTCCCACCATTACAAGCCACGGACACTTCCACGCCCCATTCAGTGCATGCAATAATGGCGTCCGTCCCACCAGTACCAAGCCACGGGACACTTCCACGCCCCATTCAGTACTGCAATAATGGCGTCCGGCCCACCAGTACCAAGCCACGGACACTTCCACGCCCCATTCAGTGCATCAATAATGGCGTCCGTCCCACCAGTACCAAGCCACGGACACTTCCACGCCCCATTCAGTGCATGCAAAAATGGCGTCCGTCCCACCAGTACCAAGCCACGGACACTTCCACGCCCCATTCAGTGCATGCAATAATGGCGTCCGGCCCACCAGTACCAAGCCACGGACACCTTCCACGCCCATTCAGTGCATGCAATAATGGCGTCCGTCCCACCAGTACCAAGCCACCGACACTTCCACGCCCCATTCAGTGCATGCAATAATGGCGTCCGTCCCACCAGTACCAAGCCACGGACACTTCCACGCCCATTCAGTGCATGCAATAATGCGTCCGTCCCACCAGTACCAAGCCACGGACACTTCCACGCCCATTCAGTGCATGCAATAATGGCGTCCGTCCCACCAGTACAAGCCACGGACACTTCCACGCCCCATTCAGTGCATGCAATAATGGCGTCCGTCCCACCAGTACCAAGCCACGGACAACTTCCACGCCCCATTCAGTGCATGCAATAATGGCGTCCGGCCCACCAGTACCAAGCCACGGACACTTCCACGCCCCATTCAGTGCATGCAATAATGGCGTCCGTCCCACCAGTACCAAGCCACGGACACTTCCACGCCCCATTCAGTGCATGCAATAATGGCGTCCAGCCCACCAGTACCAAGCCACGGACACTTCCACGCCCCCATTCAGTGCAGTACCAAGCACGGACACTTCCACGCCCCATTCAGTGCATGCAATAATGGCGTCCGGCCCACCAGTACCAAGCCACGGACACTTCCACGCCCCATTCAGTGCATGCAATAATGGCGTCCGTCCCACCAGTACCAAGCCACGGACACTTCCACGCCCCATTCAGTGCATGCAAAAATGGCGTCCGGCCCACCAGTACCAAGCCACTTGTTTTTTGTCATTTCTGTTGCAAATCACTAAAAATAATTAAAATAAGAAACAATTGCGACACAAACGGTTAGCAGATTCATTCCAAACACATCAAAACTCACCAGAAAAAGATAGTTTCGTCCACCAAAGTGAATTCGGTGTTCATCTGGAATAATACCCAAGCGAAAAATATTGTATCCAATAATAAAATAGAGTTTATTCTTCCTTTCCATCTATCGCAAGTGGAACTGTCGCCGAGAAGTTACACATCCGATCCGATCCGAGGTAAATTTTCAGATGAACACCGAACTTCCTTTGGTGGACGAATCAATTTTTTTCTGGTGAGTTTTGAATGAATCTGCTAACCGTTTCTGTGGCAAATCACTTTTTTTTTTCTTTTTTTTGCAACAAAAATTACAAAAAAATAATTAAAAATAACCAAACCCTACCAAAACCAAACCATCCCATCTATATCAAAACCAACCCTATACCTAGTCTATATCTAACCAAACCCTTATAGTCTATCCCTAACCTAACCTATACCTACATATCTAACCTAACCATACTAGTTATATCTAACCAAACCCTATACCTATCTATATCAAAACCCTAACCATACTAGTCTATATCTAACCTAACCTATACCTAGTCTATATTAACCTAACTATACCTATCTATATTTAACCCTAACCTTACCTAGCTATACTAACCTGCCATCCCTAGTTATATCTAACCAAACCAAACCCCTTTTCCAAAAAAAAAAAAAAAAAAAAAAAAAAAAATAAGCTGTATGATGAAAAAATTGGGGTCCATATTTGCGGGCGACATTAGTGCAGGGGAAAAGTGACTGGCGACTACAGTGTTATTCGGTAGTTAGGGGATCATGAAATTTCCCTTTATAAAACGGACAAAATTGTGAGTCTTTTATAGTACATGGTCTGGCATGAACACTTGGCCAGGGGAAAAGTTAAAAACTCTCACCCACGGGGCGCGAGGAGACCCGGGCAGACGCGAGTACTGAAACAAAAGCAGGGGGGGGGGGGGGGGGGCAATCCACCCTTTGCCCCCGTCCAAGACAGGCGGGCCTTTGGGGGGAGAACGGGAAGGGACTGTTTTAAAGGAACCAACTGCTGCACACGGCTTATTTCCCCCTCCCCCCCCCACACATATAAACACCGCCCTCTTGTGCAAAACCCCCAAACCCTCAAAGATGATTCAGGGGCTTAGAAAAGGGGTAAAAACTGCAGTCGTACAGCCCTCCTGGTATAAGTGATTTTAAAAAACCACAACACGCTGGGGGGTTTTAAGTATCCTCTTTTCGTTCTCATCAAAGGAGTATTTCAAACCCCCACAAAGCTGACGCAAATAAAAAAAAATTTAGACGACCCCAAAATGCGATTCATCATTTTTCCTCCTGTCAATGATGAAGAGACAGAGGGGTTTATGCTTACTATATGTGACCTGCGAAAATGGGAGTGTAACTTATGCGTGGAAAGACGTTTTTTAAAGGGCAACAGCAGAGAAACCTTTAAAAAACCCGGGAACATTTTTTGAGTACCCTGCACTGCCAACCCAACAACGGGGGGCCTTTACTCCCCACAGAACACAAGGGCACGGCTGTCACCCCCATGTAACACACTGCCCCCCACGGTGTCAGGAAGGTTCGACGGAATGCGTTTCGACGACACCGGGGAAACCCCCAAACATAGTGAAATCGTCGAACCTTCCAAGTCATTGCCGTCGAACCCTCTATTCTTCCCTTCAAAATATAGACACTTACAAATAAAATTTGACTGACATGTATACGATTAAACATGGAACATAAGGAAAAGACCGAGGGTGTTCAGTCTGATTTAAAATTCCTTTATAATAATTTTTTTGACCTTTCATCATGCGCATTTAATTATTGTTTTTAACGCAGCTCTGATAATGGGGACACCTATTATAATGGACGAGAGAGAGAGAAGAGAGGGGAGGAGAGAAGAGAGAAGAGGAGAGGGGAGAGAGAGAGAAAGAGGAATAATGGAGGGCGAGGGCAGGAGAGAGAGGGGGGAGGGGGGGGGCGGGAGAAAAGGGTCATGTTACCGCGGGGAAAAAAAAAAGGAACTAAAATACAGAGAGAGGAGAGAGAGAGAGGGAGAGAGAAGGGGTGGGCGATAACGGAACAAGTTATCATAATCATTTTTTGAGGAAAATAAACTGAAATTTACGATCCGACTGGGCCCTCCGGGAACTTTTAAGGTGTCGACCCGACTACTCCTGGAACTTAAGGTGCGCTCTGACTCGATCCTGGAACTTTAAAGGGTCGACTCCGACTCGACCACCACCCCTGAACTTTAAGGGGGTCAAACTCCGATTCTGTCTCCATACTCCCCTTCCCTCTTTTTGTATTACGCTTACCACATTATTTACATTTTTAAATTTTTCATTAGTCTATATACTATCGAAATAAATAAAATTTGATTATTGAAATTCAAAAAATTTTTTTCATTCAAAAATAATTGTTTTAATGATAATTAACCCCGGGGGATTTTAGTCGGAAAATTTTTAAAGGGTTGGACTTTGACTTAAGACACGTTTAAAGAAGGGGTTCCTTAAAATCAACCCAGAAAACCACCAAAAACTGTTCAGCTTTTTGCCAAGGAGGACATGAATGTCCCTGCCTTTCTTCCCAGAAAGAGGTTGGGCCCTCTTCAACAGGCCATTACCGGAGGGCCCTGCAACAAGTGGCAACACAGAATTGGGGACCCAACATCTACCAAGCCCATACGGGAAAGGCCCCGGGGGGTATTTTCAAAAAGTGACCCTGTCAGCAGTGCTAAAACACTAAAAAAACCCCACGCCCCAGCCCCCACTCCACGACCTCATCAGCTACCCCTCCACCAACCCCTTCCACTTTCCGACCTTTGTGTCGACAGCGACGCGACTTTTCATAAAGTTTCCAGATGTGGACACCTCCCTAACCCCTCTGCGGCCCCACTGATCCCCAAAGTGTGTGAAGATCCGCCCTAGAAACCACCCTACCTCCCTCCTGACACCGGGGTTTGACACGCAAGACTTTTCGACGAAAAACCAGCGACGAAGAACCAGTCCAGTTTTTTGTGGTTCCCCAAAAGGGTTCTAAACGTGGTGGTGATTTTTTTATAGAAAAAACCCCCTTACCAGAGGGAGGGAAAACCTACACAAAAGGCGACAACGTGGAGATGCACCGCAAGAAATGAGACTGTGACGTGCCCCTGGTTCAGTGACCCAAACTGAAGGAGGGCGACCTTCAACAGGAGCACACCCAAACAGTGCACCCCAAGTGATGTGCCCTGCCTGCGCCAGAAAGGCCCAAAAATACGTGAGAAGGGATGGCAGGGCCGTTTTTTTCTGGATCAACAATCGTAAAAGGGGCTTTGGAAAAAAATCTCCCAACTGACCCCCCTTGCGCTTCCCTGTCATCGGGGCAGCCATGGTTCCCTCGACCAACCTTCCCGGCAGAAGAGGCCCCAAAAACCCCAAAAGAGTTTAGATTTCGACTGGGTTTAGGAAGAGGCCACCTCTTTTCATGCAGGAGATACCCGTGTGGGTCACTCGGCATGTTTTTTTCTGCAAAAGTTTATGCTCCCCTCCTCTCAGCAGCAAAAAAACTTGGTCGTGGAGGGGGTACTTTTAAAACGGAAAAAACCTTTTTGATCAGCTCGGGAGCACCCCATAGTTTTCAAAAGCAGAATGAAACATTAAGCAGGTTTTGCAGTTGTGATGGTGCTTATTCTGGGTTTCCAAGGGCCCGATTATAGAGCAGTTTGGAATGCTTTAGTCGTTGCTACCAAAAATACAGGCTTGGGTTTCGGTGTGATGGACTTAAGACAGCCGTCGGAGCGTTTTCCCGTGAAATTTTTCCCCTTAGCAACGTTACGTGGATGCAATTTCCATTGGCCCCCAACAATAGGGAAAAAAAATCAAGGAACAGGGTCTTCAGATGTACTCCCAAAGTCAAAGTCATGTAAGTTTTACAGACTGAGTCACTACCATTTTTACCCCACAGCAAATATCTGCCCCCTTCAGGAATTTCCAGGACCTCATAGACCCCCACATCATCAGGGTTTCACCATCTCCTTGATATATAACCCACGTGGATATCAATGAACACTTTCCACCGTCCTCTTGGAGCATCTATGGTAGCAGATAAAAGGGAAAAAGTGTAGAAGGCTGATTCTGGACTGAAAAAGCTGTGCTCAAAGGCGGGAATGATAAACCATAACAAAATGTCCCCACTGAGGGAAGCCCTTATCGTGATCTGCAGGTTGCCACTAGCACCATTATTTTCCGAAGAAAAACTTAAACGATACCAGCAAAGAATTTTAGAGAATATCAGGGCAAAATCTTTGCAATGGGCGTCATACAAAAAAAATTTATTACTCCCACCCATTTTCTTCTTTTTGTATCAGCCCGCAAAATTTCCTATCAACATGATGAAGACAAATAGATCTTTTTAATTCCATGAAAAATTTTTAAAATTCATATTGAACTTTACCAAAACCACATTCATCTTTTTGATTTTAGAAATTTTTTAAAAAGCTTTTATGTATATACAACTTATCTAATACTTATTAGTTTCACCTTTAAACTTTTAATGAAAAAATTTTTGAGTTTCATATAAATTTGTAAAACATTCATTTTTTAACTTTTATGAATAAATTTCTTTAAAATGTCTTTATCCAAAACATTTTTTTATCAGACAGTTCATTGAAAATTTTTTAAAACAATGAAATTTAAAGAAAAAAATTCTTATTGACACACACTTTGTGGAAATAATCTGTTTTTCTGTTTTAATTCTTAGAATTAAAAACCTCTTTTGGCACGATCCTCCTGTGTGAAGGATGATTTACGAGGACAATAGATCATTATAGAAAATAAATAAAAAAATAAATAAATAATGTCTAGGATTCCCCAAAATTTCCCCACAAACTGAGGTGCCGTTTTTTTGTAGTCTAACTGTTACCATCAGGGGGGGCAATACTTAGCCTGAGGGTGAAGCCCACACACAGTACTGTTTTTTCATTGTTATTATCTTATCGCTATTTGATTGCATTAAATAAAGATTAATGCCAGGGAAACTAAGTTTTATGGTGTTTCCCCGTTAGGCTGGGATACTCTATGATAGACATCGTAGACATATTTTGAAGTTTTGACGGTGTTCGACGGGACCGCGAAACTTCCATTTTTTTTCCGTCGAAAGTGCACCGTCGAAACTTCCCGAAACCCCCCCACAACCACCACCCATTTGCCAACGGACACACTCCCACAGGCACGGGTTAGAACTCATTGTCCCCACAACACACCACTTTAAAAATGGGTCTTCTGTGCTGGGCAATATCAGCTTTGTCTTGAAAAAAACTGCTACAAATTCACATGAACTCCCGCAAACCAGTGTGGTAAAGGTGGTTTTGGGTGGGTTTATTAAAGGGATAAAACCTTTTTTCCCCCACTCCCGGCATTATGATTTTAACACCACTGTGTGTCAGGGTGTGGTGGTGAGAGAATCTTTTTAGTAAATCCTTTCCCACACTCTAAACATTATAAATTTTTAACACCAAAAGGTGTCAGGTGTGTGGTGAGGGAACTCTTTTGGTAAACCTTTTTCCCCCACTCTAAACATTTTTAATTTTAAAAACCACTGGTGTCAGGGTGTTCTGGGGGGAACTTTTGAGTAAATCCTTCCCACACTCAAAATTTATAATTTTTAACACCAATGTGTGTAGGGGCCCCTCAGGGGGTGGTGGTGAGGGAACTCTTTTTTTAGTAAACCTTTCCCACACTCAAAAAATTCATAATTTTTTAACACCAATGTGTGTCAGGGTGGTTGATGAGGTCCTCTTTGAGTAAATCCTTTCCCAACTCTAAACATTATAATTTTTGACCCACTGTGTGTCAGGGTGGTTGGTGAGGGAACTCTTTTTAGTAAAACCCTTTCCCCCACTCTAAAAAATCATAATTTAACACCACTGTGTGTCAGGCCCGTCAGGGTTGCTGGTGGGGAACTCTTTTGAGTAAATCCTTTTCCCACATCTAAAAATTATAATTTAAAACCAATGGTTTCAGGGGCCCTCAGGGGGTGTTGAGGGAAAACTTTGAGTAAATCCTTTCCCCCCTCTAAACATTCATAATTCTTAACAGCACTGTGTGTCAGGGGGTGTGGGTGAGGTCACACTTTCTAGCAAATCTTTTCCCACCCTTAAACCTTTATAATTTTAACACCATTTTTGCAGGGTGTGTGTGGTGAGATCAGCTTTTTCCCGCATCTTTTCCACATTCTAAACATTTATAATTCTTAACACCCAAAGTGTACACTGAATGACTCTTGAGCAGACTCTTTTATTAAATGTTTTGTCATATGTGGCACTTCAGCTCACGTGGCCTTGTGGCCTGAGCTGCCTGCTCCAGGTGATTCTTGCCATCACCCCTGTGCCTCCCCACCCCTGAGGGAGACGATCCTGTGCTCCCGGCCATCAGCTGCGCCCCCGGGCCCCCCAGCCTCCCCGCAGCAACACTCCCCCAGCACCGATGCCCCTCCTGCGGGAAAAACCCCGGGGGGCCCGGGGGAGCCCGGGGCAGTGCCGGGCGGACAGCCGGGGTGGACGTGACCTCCACCTGCAACAGTGGTGACAGTCACACAAGAGAGCCACACGCTGCCTGCCACCTGTCCGCCGCGGGGCCCCCACCCGCTTCCTGCCTCATCACCCACCTTGGAAGGGCCAAGACCCTTGGAGCAGAGTGGAGGAACAGATACTTCAGTGTGAGATGTTTCCCCAGGTGGAACTTTGTGCCTGGGTTTTTTTGGTGGTGCAAACTGATGTCACCTTATACAAAGTGGGCCCGCCCACTGTGGGCTCAAGACTTTCGAAATCCACATGCATCAACCCTTGAAACACTTAGATCCCGGGAAGTGTTTTCACTGGGTTTCACCGGCTGTATTTAGGAAGGTGTGGTCTTTGGTTTAAAGTGCCCTACCAAACCTTGGTGCTTAACCTGAGGGCCCCTTTAACAGCTCCTTTCACTACCCTTCCTCCCGGCACAGCACACCCCGCAATGTTTGAAACCCTGGCTGACAACCCCCCCTGCTCCACTGCAGCCACTGGGGGTGACACAGGACAAATTTCCTCCATAACCCTACGTGGGCCTGTCCCTCCGCTTTTTTTAATACCGTGCCCTATAATAGATATCTATGATCTTACCGATTTAATTAAAATTCGCTCGAATGGGCCTTGCTCAAAAAGCCATTTTGCTCGAATGGGCCTTCGCTTGAATAGCCATTCACTCAATGGTCCTTCCTCGAATAGCCCCTTAGCTCGAAAGGGGCCTTCGCTCGAAAGGGCCCCGCTCGAATGGTCCTTCGCCGAATAGCCATTCCTTTAATGGCCTTTGCTCGAAATGCCATTTGCTCGAATTATCCTTTGCTGAATAGCCCTTCGCCGAAAGCCATTCGCTCGAAAAGCCCCTTTGCTCGAATAGCCCTTCGCTCGAATGGTCCTCCGCTCGAATAGCCATACGCTCGAAAGGGCCTTCGCCGAATAGCATTCCTCGAAAAGCCATTCGCTCGAATGGCCTTGCCGAATAGCCATTTGCCGAATGGTCCTTCCCGAATAAAACCATTCGCTCGAATGGTCCTTTGCTCGAATAGCCTTCGCTCGAAGGTCGTGTATTCACATCCAAAAATCACCAAGATTTTAGCCATAAATGGGTTTGGTTAGGTTAAATCAATTTTGGGGGGGTTAGGTAGGGGTTTTGGGTTTTTTAAAGATGATTCAAAAAAAAAAGAAAAGTATCAAAACTATGGCCCCTGCGAAGCGGAGCAAGGTTTGCGGGGGGGGCCCGGGAGGGGCGGGCCGGGCACCCCCCCACCTGAAACAAACATGATTTCCCACAAAAAAGAATGCCAGTTTTTTATTCAAAACACATCAAAATATTCAGGAAATTAAATTTCGTCCCCGAAATCATGAAGGGGCCCCCGCGAAATGACCCACATTGAGTCTTTGGGCCCAAAGGACCCCCTTTACCCCGGAAAAGTTGGGGTAAAAATGGCAACTTTTCGGTCGTTTTCAGAGACACCCAAATTTAAATTTTTTCCCGGCCTACAATAGGGGCTTTTTGAATGGAGATTTTTTTATTTTCCGGTAACCCATATTAAAAAAAAAATAATGATAATAATAATAATTTACACCGAATTTTAAGGTCGCCGTTTCCATTAAAAAAAAATGAATCTCCATCAGAAAAACACTAAAACTTGGCCGGGAGAAAGAGTCAGGGTCTCAGATAGCAAAGGGAAATTTAATTGAATTGAATACCAAACCTAACTTTATGTTTAAGAAAACTAACCAAACCTTAACCAATAAATATCCTAACCTAATTTGTTTTAATGGAAAACTAATCAAACCCTTTAACACTAAAATATACCAACCCAACCTTATGTTTTAAAGAAAACTAAACCCAACCCCAAACCCCTAAGTATACCCAACCCAACTTGTTTTAATGGAAAACTAACCTAACCAAAAAAAAGTATACCTAAAACCCAAAACCTTAAACCCAACCATGCATAAGATTCGGGTTTTTTTTTTTTTTAAGGGATTTTTTGGGAAAAAAACTATCCATTAGAAAAAGCACCCATTTTTAGGGCAGGGAAAAAATTTGCGGTGTCTTGAAAACGACCCCCGAAAATCCTGTCCTTATAACCCAAAATGGAACCTCGCCGACGGGCACGAGAGATCCGGTGGCCGGGAGTACCCTCCACCCTACTCCTGGACAGCAGGGTTTGTGCCCTAAAATATCACTTATTTCACAAGTTAACCTCTAGAAAAGCAGGTAAATATCCAGATGAACACCGAACTCACTTTGGTGGACGAAACTATTTTTTTCTGGTGTTATTTTATGTGTTTGAAATTAATCTGCTAACCGTTTCTGTCGCAATCAATTTTTTTTTTTTTTTTTTTTTTTTTGCCAAATTGAAAGAAAAAAATAGAACCTAAACCTAACCTAACCTTTACCTAACTAATAAAAACAAAAACAAAAAAACTAACCTTTATCTGCCCTGAAAAAAAAAAAAGAAAAAAAAAAAAACTATAAACGGTTAGCAGATTCATGGTAAATTTTTACGATGGCACCAAACTTCCCTACACAATTGGCAGCATTGTATTCTAGGAGACATTTTCTCTTTGAGCTTTCCGTCGCAAATCAATAGTTTCGGAGATTTAGAACATTTTAGGTGGGGGGAGGAATACGTCTTGTATACAAAATGCCTCCCTCTTCCTCTTCTTGTGACCTGCATCACCTTTGTTTTGGATTTTATTAAACTTTTTTATTAATGGACCCAGTTAGGAGGTTAAAGGTTAGGTTAGGTAAGGTAAGGTAAGGTAAGGTAAGGTAAGGTAAGGTAAGGTAAGGTAAGGTAAGGTAAGGTAAGGTAAGATTAGGTAAGGTAAGGTTCAGGTTAGGTTAGGTTAGGTAAGGTTAGGTAAGGTAAGGTTAGGTTAGGTAAGATAGCCACGGGTGCACCTCCGAAACAAAAGCAATGCAGGTCACAAGAAGAGGAAGAGGGAGGCATTTTGTATACAAGGAGACGTATTCTTCCTCCCACCTAAAATGTTCTATATCTCCGAAACTATTGATTTGCGATGGAAAGCTCAATGAGAAAATGTCTCTTAGAATACAATAAGGTAAACAAAAACCATGCTCCCAATTGTGTAGGGAAGTTTGGTCCTATCTGATTTACCCGATATATTACGAATTTTAGCATCACTACAGACTTTTATGTGCCACTGAAGACATGTAGTGTGATGTACATAATATAAACTACTGTGCATGCGTCTTCAGTGGCACATTAAAGTCTGTAGTGATGCTAAAATTCATATATTGTGCCTGGCGACATTAGTGCAGTGGCAAGTGACTGGCGACTATAGTGTTATCTACGGGGTATCCGGTCACTTCGCCCACATGCCATTTCACCACACCATGGAGTCATTTCGCCCACACTATGGAGTCATTTCGCCCACACTATGGAGTCATTTCGCCCACAGGTCATTTCGCCTACAGGTCAATTCGCCCACACTATGGAGTAATTTCGCCCACAGGTCAATTTGTCCACACTATGGAGTCATTTCGTCCAAGGTTACTGGTGGTTCATTCCATTTCTGCCAGAGTAAGATAGTTACATGACTCCGTGACATGGATCGTGTGGGCGAATTGACTTTAGAGTGGGCGAATTGACTCTTACATGTGGGCGAAATGTCTTGTCGGCGAATTGACTCTTACATGTGGGCGAAATGTCTTGTGGGCGAATTGACTCTTACATGTGGGCGAAATGACCGGTAACGCATAGCATAAGAAAGCATAAAGCCCTTTCAGTTAATCTCTGCCTTACTTGTCTCTCCCGGTGCCTTGTCTCTTCTGTATCTCTCTCTGCAGCTCCTTCCTGGTGTGGGGGTTGCGAGAGCGAGCCGTTGGAGCCATTAGTGCTTATTATCTTCCTTTGTCTGACGGTTTGTTTTGGTTTGACGGTCGTCGCGAGCTTGAGCTTGACACCGGACACCCCCTCGCCAGGCCTTCCAGGGTTGGGAGTCTTTCAGCAGAGTTTTCTGTGACAAAGTCGCGGGAGGTCAATAGTCGTATAGGCGAATTTTGGTGAAGAAGCCATAAGAAGCCGGCTTCTTGCAGCTTGCGTTTTCTGTTAACGCGAGGCACTTTTAAGAAGCCGGCTTCTTACGGATTGGCCCAGCTGGGCAAGCCGTAAGAAGCCGGAAGAAGCTAGCCCTGGGCCCCGCTTATCACGGCTTCTCTCCGCTTCATACGTCACGATACGTGGCGTCAGAGAAAAACAACACGTGGCGTGGTTGCGCGAAGCTCAAAATCCTGTCGCCCCCTCCATTCATCTATCGTATTTCACTAATTGTACAGCTTGACAGCTGCCCCGATACACGTTACAGGCAACATGAGTCACTAGCTTCCCATGAGAACACTTACAAGTAATAATAGTTGATAAAATAATACATGATAAAAACCATACTCCTGACTGTTTTTGACGTGGATAATTTAAGCTTTTGAGTAACTATTATTACTTGTAAGTGTTCTCATAGGAAGCTAGTGACTCGATGTTGCCTGTAGCATGTATCAGGGCAGCAGTTAACCTGTAAAACCAGTGAAATAAGAGCGATGAATGGAGGTTTACAGGATTTTGCGCCTTAACAATATTTTGCAAAACAGCGGGACAGGCGGCACTAGTAATAGAGTGAATATCGTTGTAGAAATAATGTAATTACAGATAACAGGACACAAGTAAACACACAGATGTACATTCAAAAGCATGGACTTACCTTAAGACCACGTATAAGAATATACAAGGTACCGTAGATAACACTATATAGTCGCCAGTCACTCGCCACTGCACTAATGTCGCCAGGCACAATATATTACGAATTTTAGCATCCCTACAGATTTTTATGTGCCACTGAAGACATGTAGTGTGATGTACATAATATAAACTACTGTGCATGCGTCTTCAGTGGCACATACTAATCAGTAGTGATGCTAAAATTCGTAATATATTGTGCCTGGCGACATTAGTGCAGTGGCAAGTGACTGGCGACTATAGTGTTATCTACGGTAGAGCAGCTGATAGGTATATATAGGTATATATTGTGGAAATGACTAGCATTGCGTTTAATTCAGTATGTTTATGAGAGAAGATGTGATTGGATAAGAGTCCACATTGACACGATGATTGACACATATTCACGATGACAATGCGTCATTGTGTGCACATTCACCTTTTTTTTGGCATTAAATCAATCAATCAATCGTCATTGTGTGGCTGCTTTGTTTACAGCTATATGCTGTGATCGCCGAGCGGGCGAGCCCCGACAAGAAGCTGGCAACTGTCAGCCGTTCTGGCGAGGCACGCAAACGAGAGAGAAGTCGGTAAGAAGCCGGCTTCTTACGGCTTCTTCACCAAAATTCGCCTCATGTAGGCTCCCTGTAAAGAGGGCACCGTCATTCATAGGCCCTATGTTAAGCGGCCATCTTAGTACCAGGGCCTCGCTGTTCACCCAAGACCCGCGGAAGTTCTCAAGGCATGACCCCGCAGTATATCATGTTATACATGTATAAAGGATAGACTGTTATCTTCGGAAATGTTTGTTCTATAAGATTATCACATAAAACACAGTAAAACACATTAAATAAAGGTCATTATGAGACTCTGAAGAAATATGCATGAACTTACAATTCACTTAAACACGTCGTCATGTAAAACTTTGTGGACAACTTATAAGATGGAAGTTTATCTATAGAGGCAGAATTTTATTAGCTTTCCATTGCTATATTTCGTTTTCTGAACATGCAGTAGTACCTCCAAACATTAGCGTTAACTAAATAAATTACCGTGGCGGTTCCCGCTCTCTTCTCCTCTCTCTCTCTCTCTCTCTCTCTCTCTCTCTCTCACTCTCTCTCTCTCTCTCTCTCTTTTCTCTCTTAAAAAAGTTCTCCCCTTAAAAAAATTACGTTCTGGGCCTCAAGGGGTTTAAGCAAAAAAAGAAAATAAGATACACTTTTTGAGGGAATTATATATTTTTTGAGTTTGTGTTAAGATTGATAAAATAGTGGTTAATATATTTGTTGTATTTTAAAACTCAAGTTCACGAAGGCTTTTGTGAAATCCCTATTGACACATATTACCTGTAACATACATAGATATATCTTATGTATACCATGTGTGTGTGTGTGTGTGTGTGTGTGTTTTGTGTGTGTGTGTGTGTGTGTGTGTGTGTGTGTCTGACTTTGTGTGTGTGTGTGTGTGTATGTGACTGTTTGTGTGTGTCTGACTGTTGTGTGTGTGTGTGTGTGTGTGTGTGTGTGTGGACTGTGTGTGTCTGACTGTTGTTTTTAGTAGTTGTAACATACAGGGAAAGAGCTATGCTCGTACTGTCCTTCTCCAAATCTACTATCATCCAGTGTGCCTTTGAAAGTCCTGAATACTTCTTGCATGAATCACTTTTGCATCAAGGTTGTTCCGGCTTCTATGCTTCTATAGGGGAAGCTGTATTTTTTTATATCCCTCTTGGATGTTGTCCTTTTAAACTTCTTCTCATGACCTCTTGTACTTCTTTTCGTCCCCACAAACAGATCATTTCTATAAATTTTTTTTCCAGACCCATTGATGCTCTATACAACTGCTATAAAATCTCCCCTTTCGCTTCTTTTCTCAAGTGTTGGGAGTTTTAGTCTTGAAAGTCTTTTTTCATATGTTAAATCTCTCAGGCTTGGAGAAATTTTTTGTGGCTGCTTTTTGTATTCTCCATCTTCCTTATATCCTTCTTTTTATGTGGTGACCCAATCACTGCCGCATATTCCAACCCTTGGTCGAATCAGAGATGTTATCAATTTTTTGATCATCTCTTCATCCAGATATTTGAATGCCATTCTTATATTCCTCAGCAATGGTATGTATCTCCTGTGATCTGGTTTATATGTTCTCAGGTGACAAATTAATCCGAAATCCATACTCCAGATCTTTTTCGACCTTTGTTTTGATTACCCATTCGTTTCCTCATCAAATACTTTCCCTCTGTCTTTTTTTTGCTACTGCCCATTTCCATCACTATACACTTTTTGGCATTAAACTCCCTTTTCCCATATTTTGGACTCCATCTGAAAATCTTATCTAGATCCTTTTGTAAATCCTCACAGTCCTTTACTTTCTACTTTTCTTAGTAATTTAGCATCATCAGCGAATAAACTCATATAACTGTTTACTCCTCTGTCCTATCATTTACATAGACCAAGAACATCACTGGGGCCAATACTGATCCTTGAGGAAACCACTTATCACACTGCACCATTCTGACTTTTGATCTTTATTACTGTTTTCATCTCTCTGTTGCTCAAAAAGTTTTTCCATCCACTTCAGCAAAACCACCCTCAATCCTCCTACATGTTTTTAGCTTTCCAGAGCAGTCTCTTTTGAGTTACCTTGTCCAAAAGCCTTCTTTTGGTCCAAAATAAATGCAACCCACCCCCCTTCTCTTTCCTGTGTCACATCGATCACTCGCGAGTAAAAACTCAATAAATTGTTGTACATACATTCCTCCCCTAAATCCAACTGGCCACCTGCAATGTGTTTTTTATTCCAAAAATTTCCCAACATCTGTCTTCACAATTTTTCACACATTTTTGCCACTACACTTGTAATATAATGGCCTTAATTTAGTGTTTCTTCTTTGTCACCTCCTTTTGAATTGGCACATATTTGCTCTTTCCAATTTTAAGCGGGGTTGCTTCTTTAGTAACTCTCAATTAACTATGTAAATTTCGCTAGTTGGTTACTGCACTCTTCATTTCAGTTGGACACTCCATCTGGACCCCGGGCTTTTCTCACTCTTGATTTCCATTAGCCTTTTACTTCTTTACGTTCTTTTTATGTCTTCCATTATTTTTTTTGCTATTATTTTTTCGTTTAAATTCACTTTCTTTTTGTAATACGTCTGTAAGCACTTATTCTAACTTTGGCCTGTTGTAATGCATCTTCAACACTATGCCTTCTACCTTCGCTTATCTATTCCTTCCTTGTTTTTCATTTTTTTATTAATATATCTAAGAGTTTTGGTTCTTCTTACATTTTCTATTATATTCTCTCATAGTTACTTTCTGTCTCTCTTCGGATTCTTACATATTCCCCTTTTAGTTGTTTTGTCTTCTCCCAAAGGTTGCTAGCCCTTTTTTCCCCAACTATCCAGGTTTTTCTCTTTTTAGTCTTCTAAATTTAATTTTCTGTTTTAACCCTTAATTTTTTTTTTTTTTCCTGATCCAAAAATATCCTTTTAAAAATAAAATATTATTCCTTCGGTGTAAAATTTGGATGAACTCATCCCATTTTTTTGGGTATCCTTGCTGCATGGAAATTACTTCCAGTCTGTCTCTCGGGCGAATGTTCTTAAAACCGTCAAAGTTGCTTTTTTCCATAATTGTATCTTCCTTTCTTGTGTTCTTCTCTTCTCCCCTCTTTTTTGCTATCATTTATTTCACATTCAATAAGTACATGGTCGCTCTTTCCAAGTGGGCACTGATACTTTACTTTACTAATTACTGCCAGTTCTTTCGTCAATAGTAGGTCTAGTCTTGATGGTTCTGCGCTACCTCTGAATCTTGTTGTGTGTGTGTGTGTGTCTGTGTCTGTCTGTCTGTCTGTCTGTCTGTCTGTTTGTGTGTGTCTGTCTGTGTGTGTGTGTGTGTGTGTGTGAGTGCCTGTGTCTGTGTGTGGTGTGTGTGTATGTGTGTGTGTGTGTGTCTGACTGTTGTGGTGTGTGTTTTGTGTGTGTGTGTGTGTGTTGTGTGCGTGTGTGTGTGTGTGTGTGTGTGTGTGTGGTGTGTGTGTGTGTGGTGTGTGCCAAAGTTGAGTGTGGACAATTCCCTATATTTAAACAGGTATAAAGTATTAAAATAGGAAAAAGTATGCAAGTTATTGTTTAGTGGAAAGTGTGAGGACAAGACACACACACACACACACACCACACACACACACACAAAGTCTGTCTTTCTGCTATGTATATATTCATCCTCTATACATAAGACACATATAACAAACTGAACAATGTATGTGCAATAGTGATCTTATTAACTACTGTGTCTGTATGTATGTATAACTATAGTCTATTTTATTTATTATGGTCAAAATGCAGTCAGGAAGCCACGCCCCCTGCCTGCCCTTCTATGCTACGGGGCAGCTGATTGGTGCATTCCTCGTAGCATCACTACCCATCACAATATCTTCACTACTTAACAGCGGCGTGACCACTGGACAGCAATCTTCACTACAGAGGGTGACAAAATCAAAACACCCTCTGTAGTGAAGATTGCTGTGTCCAGTGGTCACGCCGCTGTTAAGTAGTGAAGATATTGTGATTGGTGGTGATGATACGAGGAATGCACCAATCAGCTGCCTCGTAGCATAGAGGGGCAGGCAGGGGGCGTGGCTTCCTGACTGCATTTTGACCATAATAAATAAAATAGCCTCTACAACCCTATGTCTTGTAACTACCATTACAGCCTGTGTATCATAACTGTATCATAGCCTACGTATAAACCCATACACACACACACACCGGCCTATGTATTGTACCCTGTATATAGGCATCATTACTACTGACTGACACTACTGACACTGACCACTGACTGTACGACTGACTGACTGACACTGACTGTACGACTGACTGACTGACACTGACTGTACGACTGACTGACTGACACTACTGACACTGACTGTACGACTGACTGACACTACTGAAACTGACGACTGACTGTACAACTGACTGACTGAGGCGGGGTTCACACTACACGTTTTTGCTGTCCCTGTCTACATGGGCGTGGCGATCAGTGACGTCACAGTGACGTCGCCCCGCCACTCCCACAGCCACGTAGAAAGAATTGGGAGCTCCGAATAATGTGAGCTGAGACGCACGTCTCTCAAGGCCAGTGACGTCATCACTGCTCCAGCAATGTGGTGGTCGCGGGGAGCCTGTGTTCACATTTCATGTCCTGTTCGTAAATTGTCTGGCGGTCCGAGCGTCCCGTCACACCTACCTCGTGTCGGGCCCGACTCACATGTCACCGGATGTATCGTTTATTGCCATGACACCACTGTCCCCTGCAAGTCCTCGGATAGTCCCCTGACCACTCCCGGTGCAGGAACGTATCTTGGTATTGATATTTCTTTGCCTGCAGTAGATCTAGGGTGTATTTTCTTTGGGCACGATACTATGTTCCTGAGTCCTTTGTTAAGTCCCTGACCCAGCGCCCTGGTGCGACTCTCCTGAGCATGTACTTCTGCTGCCTCCCGCCAGGTGGCAGCATGCTCAGCGGTCGTATTGTTTACATTTGGCACACGACACTCACTGTTCACCTGCACACCTCGTTAGTCCCCTGACCCCCACTGCCCCTGGTGCAGAACGTCTCTGAGACTATTGAATACTTTCTGCTGCCTCCCGCCAGGTGGCAGCATGCTCAGCGGACGTATTGTTTACATTTGGGCACACGACACTCACTGTTCACCTGCACAGCCTCCGTTAGTCCCTGACCCCACTGCCCCTGGTGCAGGAACGTCTCTTGAGACTATTGAACACTTTCTGCTGCCTCCGCCAGGTGGCAGCATGCTCAGCGGACGTAAAAGTACGCGGCGGGGTAGTTGATATTGGCGGTTCCGGACAGTAAATACTAGAGTAGGATAAACGTCCGGGGGTGGGTAATGGCATCGGAACTTTTTTTTTTTTTTTTTTTTTTTAGAGGATAATTCCTGGACTGTTGCGATTACACCGGACTTTTGCGGTTCCCGGACCAGTGCTCCCCCCTATTAGTCCGGGAAAACGAGGTTTGTGTGTACTGTGAGTCACTGATGACAAGACGCACGTAGACTACGTCCAGCAAAAACGTGGTGTGTGAACCGGGCCTGACACTGACTGTACGACTGACTGACACTGACTGTACAACTGACTGACTGACTGTACACGATGACACTGACTGTACGACTGACTGACATGACTTACACTGACTGACACTGACTGTACGACTGACTGACATGACGTGCACTGACACTGACTGTAACTGACTGTACTGCGAGACTGACGCACTGACTGACCTGACTGTACGACTGACTGACGACTGTACGACTGATGACAACTGACTGACACTTACTGAATGACTGAGAC